>JABSTQ010005564.1:0-127500 GCA_013358835.2 Ixodes persulcatus | reverse complement strand
TCGCACGAGGAGTGGCCTTCGAATCGTCATCTTCGATTTCTCGGATCAAAAACAAACAAGAAAATACGGTTTGTTGTCCCCACAGCTGAAGCGCACCGCTATAGAGGCGTGACTGTTCGATCTACTGGGCAGGAGATCGAACTATAGGGGGCGCTTTATCGAGCTTGTTGTCCCCACAGCCCGGTGTTTACCAACACAGCATAACAAAGAAATTGAACCTGGCCGAGCACGGTCTGGGCACGAGCGCTTCGCTCTGACCAGTGCTTTGGTCGCACGAGGAGTGGCCTTCGAATCGTCATCTTCGATTTCTCGGATCAAAAACAAACAAGAAAATACGGTTTGTTGTCCCCACAGCTGAAGCGCACCGCTAGAGGCGTGACTGTTCGATCTATTGGGCAGGAGATCGAACTATAGGGGGCGCTTTATCGAGCTTGTTGTCCCCGCAGCCCGGTGTTTACCAACACAGCATAACAAGGAAATTGAACCTGGCCGAGCACGGTCTGGGCACGAGCGCTTCGCTCTGACCAGTGCTTTGGTCGCACGAGGAGTGGCCTTTGAATCGTCATCTTCGATTTCTCGGATCAAAAACAAACAAGAAAATACGTGTGATGATGTAGACAAAAAGGAAGAAAAACGAGGGGAAAGAAAAGGAGGAAGAAGAAGTCGGGCGATCGGAGGGCAACCAAGAAGGTCGATTCAGGACGCCTGGAACCTTCGTTGGACCCTGGGTTTTGCTTCCAAAGGACCACGTCCGTGCAGACTTCACCGGATCCAGGCTAGACTTCTCTAGAAGGGACATCGACCCAATCTTTCGTGGCGGTTCCGGACCATCCAACATCTGAGACGTAACCATCCCAACCGGCCTTACCCGTTGTCTCAAGAAGAAGGCAAGACAGTGACAATCCGCAAGTGAAAGACGCTTTAATTTTGACTTTAATCGCGTATCGTATTTTTGTTTTGGTCGCATAGTTCTTTTTTATTCGAGAATTGTTTTTTTTTTTCTATAAATTCTTCGAATCTCCAGGTCTCGTACGTTTTCTTGTGGTTTCTCACAAAAAGAAAGCGAACCAACATCACAAATTGGCGTCCGCGACAGGACGAGACCTTAAGGATTCGAGGAATTTGTTTTTACCAGTATGGATCTGAGAGAACTTATCGCTATAGGCGAACGGCTGGGACTCGCTGGGGATGAGCTGAAAAAATGGATGGACACCGAACGAGCCCGGGAACGCGACGAAAGGGCCGCTGAAAGAGAGGCGGTACGACAACACGAGGAACGAGAAATCGGAGCGACGCGCGAACGGATGGAATTGGAAGCTAGGAATCTACAGTTGAGAATTCAGTTAGCCGAGAGCGGAGCGACAGCAACCGACTCACATAGAAACCGGGCAAATGGGGAAGTTGGGCTTCAAACCGGAGACGTCCCCCATATGATAAGTCCCCACAAGCTGGTGCCCGTATTCGATGACAAGCACGATGACCTTGATGCTTACCTTCAGAGGTTTGAACGGGTAGCCACAGGACAGGGATGGCAAAAAGATAAGTGGGCAACGGCACTGAGCATGTGGCTTGCCGGAGAAGCACTTAGGGTTTTCGGTAGAATGTCCCCAGAAGACAGTCTGGATTACGAGAAAACCAAGTTATGTTTGCTCCAGAGATTTCGGTTTACCTCGGAAGGATACAGAGAAAAGTTTCGAGGATCGAAACGAGAGGACGGGGAAACAGGAAAGCAGTTTTCCAGCAGACTTGAAAACTACTTTGACCGGTGGGTAGATATGAACCACACTCCAAAGACATATGACGGCCTGCGAGACCAAATGGTGGCGGAGCAATTCTTGAGTCAATGTCATTTGAAATTAGCAGTGTTCTTAAGGGAACGTGACTGTAAAACCGTCTCACAACTGCCTAAAAGTGCAGATCGGTTTCTGGAAGCCCAACGGCAGATAAACTTGGGAGCCTACAAAGATGTAAACAAGGTCGAAAAGAACGCTTGTCCTCTTTATGGGGCTATGAACAACGCTAGGGTACTCGCCAAATGTTTTTTATGTGGAAGAGGTGGACATAAGGCTGCGGATTGTCGCGCGAAACGGGAGGACGGACCACCTTATTGCCGGTTTTGCCGGAGGCAAGGACATGACTCAAGGGCATGTACCCAGGACAGGGGAGATAAGCCCGAGGGGTCCTGCTTCGTTTCTCCACAAACCTCAACAGACAAAAGTAATGCAATAAACTCTACAACCGAGAATGAACGGGAAACGACGCACAACAACGAAACAGACATCATCAACAGGGTACAGGGAGAAAACATCCTTAGTTCATCAAGAAGTATGCCCGTAATGCAGGGAATAGTAAACGACAGGCTTGTTAGGGTCCTGAGAGATACAGGCAGCAATACTGTCATTGTTCGCCGTGATCTTGTTCCACCAGACTCGTTTCTCGGGGTGACAAGTCCCGTCTTCTTGGTAGATGGGTCATGTAAAATGCTACCAGAAGCACAAATTACGGTTCGATCACCATATTTTTCTGGTGAGCTAATAGCCAAGACTATGGAGAACCCTCTTTACGACTTGATCATAGGCAACATTGTTGGATCTCGAGGGGTTGACGAACCTGACTTTAATTGGGAAGTCAATCTTACCTCCCAGAGCGATCGAGTATTGAAAAACGAGAAGACTGATGACCTAGAAATACAGGGTCAGAGGGTAGCGGCAGCTACGACAAAAGGTAAAGTGCCTTCAGGAGTGACCAGGATAGGGGAAAAAGAGGTGACGCGAGAGGCACTAGAGCAGAACCAAAAAACGGATGTCACTTTAAAAAGATGTTTCAAAGAAACTGGACAAATCCATCGATACAAGAGCGGAAGCACCCATACCTTCTACGTTTTCAAAGGTCTTTTGTACCGCCGATACCAAATGACCAGTGGCAAAAGTTTCAAACAGCTCGTAGTTCCCAAAAGCTTAAGGGAATACGTCTTACAGGTTGCACACGATAACGCGATGGCTGGACACCAAGGCATCAAACGTACGACCGATAGGGTGCAAGAAGCATTTTTCTGGCCAGGCATTTCAGCTGACATCAAGAGGTACGTCAGCTCCTGTGACAAATGCCAGAAGACTATACCAAAAGGAAAGGTCGCGCCCGCTCCTCTGGGAAGAATGCCCATAATCGACACACCCTTTGAGCGAGTGGCGATAGATATAATAGGACCGTTAACACCAACTTCGGAGAAAGGGAACAGATACATCCTCACAATGGTAGACTTCGCCTCAAGGTATCCCGACGCCGTGGCATTGCCGTCTTTTGACACGAAGACTGTCGCAGAAGGATTGCTAGATATGTTCACGCGCGTTGGCTTGCCCAGGGAGATTCTCAGCGACAGAGGAACTAGTTTTACGTCTGACCTGATGAAAGAAATTACAAACTTGTTGTCAATTAGACAGCTAACCACCACCCCGTACCATCCGATGTGCAACGGACTTGTTGAACGATTTAATGGAACACTTAAGTTGATGTTGAAGAAGATGTGCCAAGAAAAACCGCGCACGTGGGACAGGTATTTGGCGCCGTTGCTGTTCGCGTATCGGGAAGTGCCTCAAAGTAGCTTGGGCTTTTCGCCCTTTGAACTGATATATGGGAGGCACGTGCGAGGACCATTGACGCTGCTAAAAGAACTGTGGACAGACGACGGTCTCAAATCGGACCTGAAAACAACATATGCTTATGTACTCGAGTTGAGGGACCGTCTAGAGCAGACCATGGAATTAGCACAACAACAGATTACAGTAGCAAGGGAACGCCAAAAGAAGTTTTATGATCGGAGAGCGCAGGGAAGACAACTAAAGGTCGGAGAACGAGCACTGATTCTGCTGCCAACCAGCCACAACAAACTGTTGATGCAATGGAAAGGTCCATATCCAGTCGTTGGAAAAAAGAATGAAATAGATTACGTAATTGACTTAGGACACACTACCAAAATGTTCCATATCAACATGCTGAAGAGGTATGAGGAACGGAAGCCGTGGACAGACGACCGAAGCCAAGCAAACTCATTCGTGATGGTAGAAGAGGGAGAAGAACCTTTCTCATCACTAAGTAACAAAGACGTCCAGACGCAAGCAAAGGTGGTCATCTGCCAAGACCTTACGGATGCACAAAAAAGTGACATCGAGGCAATATTGCAGAAGTTTGCAGGGGTATTTTCGGACACTCCCGGAAGGGCCAAGTTGTTAGAATGCAACTTGAGACTGAGCACTGAGATACCTATATTCACACAACAATACCCCATACCATTCGCAATGAAAGATACCGTTGAGTTGAGGTTAAAGAAATGTTGCAACTGGGGATCATCGAGAAATCGGATTCTCCATATAATTCCCCACTGGTCTTTGTAAAGAAACCAGACAAAACGTTCAGGGTGTGTATAGATTTTCGTCACCTGAACAACGTGTTAGTGACTGACGCCGAACCGATCCCACGAACCGACACGGTTTTCGCTGAAGTCGGTACAAAGAGGTACTTCTCAAAGTTCGACTTGGTGAAAGGGTACTGGCAAATTCCCATGACAAAGGAGGCGAAGACGAAGGCAGCGTTCTCTACATCATCAGGACACTTCCACTTCAAATATATGCCATTTGGGATTAAAACAGCTGCCGCCGTTTTTACGAGACTGATGAGAACAGTCCTAGAGGGATTACCGAATGTTCAGCACTACATTGACGACGTTTTAGTAGCCACGGACACTTGGGAAGAACATCTTAATACTTTGTCTGACTTGTTTCAAAGGATCGAGGAGGCGGGGCTTACTATTAAGCCAAAGAAATGCGAAGTGGGGATGAGCACAGTCACCTTTCTAGGGCACAAGATTGGATGCGGCAAGATAGAGCCAATGTTGTCCACGCTAGAGAAGATAATAGGCGCAAAGAGACCTACAACAAAGAAACAAGTACGATCGTTTCTCGGTCTTGCGGGTTATTATCGTGAGTACATACCGCAGTACGCGGAGCTAGCTCAGCCTCTAGTGGACCTCACAAGAAAGTTGGAACGACACCAAGGGAATTGGACTTCTCGGCACGAAGACGCGTTCAGAAATCTCAAGAAGGCTCTAGCTACCGGACCTATTTTGAGGACTCCTGACTTATCGAAATCATTTGTGCTTAGGACCGACGCTTCAAGCACTTGCGTGGGGGCAGTAATAATGCAAGAGCACGAAGGAGCACTGCATCCAGTGGCATATGCCAGCAAACAACTGTTACCTCGGGAGGTTAATTATTCTACTATTGAACGTGAATGCTTAGCCTTAGTGTGGGCCGTGAAAAAGTTTCACCTTTACTTATATGGGACACATTTCAAGGTTCAAACTGACCACCAGCCATTACAGTACCTAAACAAAGCTAAGCAGTTAAACAGCAGGGTGTTGAGGTGGAGTTTAACACTGCAGGAATACTCGTTTACAGTTGAACACATAAAGGGAACCGAGAACGTAGGGGCAGACTACCTTAGTCGGGCTTAGACCAAGTAGAATTGTTTATCATGGCTTGATTCTTACGGGAGAAGGTAGTTTTCAACAAATAAGTGAAGTGACCGTATTGCGTGAGACTTCAGGTTGCACTTGGTTTGCAATTATTGGGTTGGTGAAATGTTTATTTATCCATATCTGTAAAATATTCCGTGTTCTACAAAGCTTATTCTTGGTTGATAGACGCTGGAAAATGCAGGAACATCATCCCAGTTGTGCGTGTGTGTTTTTTTTTTTGCACGTTTCCTTTTAAAAACAAACTTAGTGGGGGGTGATTGTGATGATGTGGACAGAAAGGAAGAAAAACGAGGGGAAAGAAAAGGAGGAAGAAGAAGTCGGGCGATCGGAGGGCAACCAAGAAGGTCGATTCAGGACGCCTGGAACCTTCGTTGGACCCTGGGTTTTGCTTCCAAAGGGCCACGTCCGCGCAGACTTCACCGGATCCAGGCTAGACTTCTCTAGAAGGGACATCGACCCAATCTTTAGTGGCGGTTCCGGACCATCCAACATCTGAGACGTAACCATCCCAACCGGCCTTACCCGTTGTCTCAAGAAGAAGGCAAGACAGTGACAATCCGCAAGTGAAAGACGCTTTAATTTTGACTTTAATCGCGTATCGTATTTTTGTTTTGGTCGCATAGTTCTTTTTTATTCGAGAATTGGTTTTTTTTTTTTCTATAAATTCTTCGAATCTCCAGGTCTCGTACGTTTTCTTGTGGTTTCTCACGAAAAGAAAGCGAACCAACATCACAATGATATTCTTAAAGTGTTTTAGGGACCTGCTCGTGAAGGTTTGGCTCCCTGTGGTAAGTGCTGAAATATTGGCTCACGTAAATTGTTTCTTTTTGATGCTATGTGGGGATCCACAGTGTTGATATTCTTCCTTACAGACACGGGAAAGGTCTTGCACTCTTGATAGTCTCCGCCTTCAGTTGCTGTTGGATGCATACTGACGACTCTGATACATTGCAGAGGTCTGGGATTTAGTACATCGGCCCTCGCATGCCCCGTAGCTGAGCATAATACTGCATGCTTTGTCCGCTGGTATCTGTGGATGCCCACAAACAGGCCTGGGAAAAACGCCGAGAATCGGCTTTGGCTTGGTAGTTCCACGGAGGTCTCTCTTGAGAATCAGAATAAACGCTTCAGCTTGACGCCAATGTTACGGTCGATAACTGTATTGGCCAAAACGCTATCGTCAGGCCTTCGTCTTCGAGGTGACCGCTGCCGACCGCGCACTGCCACCAGTGACTCCCGACGCAAAATCATCCTGATGCCGCGAACCTATCGTCGAAATGCGAAACTTGAGAGACTAGGAATAAATCTACTATTGCTCAATGAATGTGAACGACACGAACGCTTATGGAAACGACAGGAACCGAACGGCCGTTAAAAATGCAGACAGAAACACATTTCGTGCAGAAAAAGTTTTTAGTACACTCGAATAAAACATTTTAACAGAAAATATTCCGTTATTAAACTAAGGAAACACGAATGGTCTCATCAAACCGCGACTAATTAAATGTAGCATACAACGTGGCGTGGAGAAACAAGAGCCAACAGATGCAGACGACACCCTGCGCTTCCGGTCGGAAGCGCAGGGTGTCGTCTGCATCTGTTGCCGATCAGCCGAACACAGCGCCAGTACTAGCGCGGCGGCTGCACTGGTTCTGCGCCGCCGCTGCACGACTCCTGCACTCCTCTGAACTCGGACAGAACTAGTTCAGAACTTTCTGACCGAATCGAACAGACCTTTTGTTTCTTGGATTGACCCTGGCGGCGCGGCAGCGGCGGCGGCGATTTCAAAGCACCGGTTGGCTACGAAATGTCAGCGTGTCGGAGAGGATTGCGCCACTCTAATCACGGAGGCCTACGCGTCCGTTAATGTTTGAGTTCAAGATGGACCGCATGTTGCAGTCGATGAGCCATTTAGCCAGTCGATCACCGATAGCGCACCACGTGCCCTTCCGCTTGAGTACAGCGTGCCGACACACTGAAGGAAGGTGGGAACGCGCTGCATCGGCCGTATAGTTTGTAGGGTCGCCTGTGGTTCATTTCAATGAAAAAAAATATTTCCTTGAACGTGTTCGGAGTTTTACCTTACGAAAAAAGAAAGAAGAAAAACATGGGCCGTCGGAGACAACGTTACTCGGCGATGATCGCCGACGCGCCGCGCCCTGGAAGGAGGCCAGCCTGTCGCCTGTTCAACCATTTTCTCATTTTTGTTTGAAGTCCTCTTTCATCGTCTTCAACTGAGCATTCGAGAAACGTCGTTCGCTGTGGTGGCATTAGGGAGTTTTCGTAGACCGCGTTTCCCCCTCCACTAAAGGCCCGTTCACACACTTGCGTTCGGAGCGACCACTATGCTTACGAACGAATGCAACCGCTGCGACTTCAACGACAACTGTGCGCGACGTGTACACACACATGCAACCGCGTGGAACCACACGAATCAACAGCCAATAACAACGAGCTTCAGCTCTTGCTCCTGGCCAATAGTAAGCAACCCAGCTACGCTTACAAACATGGCGGACGGTTCTGTGCCCGGCGCGGGGTTCTTACCGGAGCAGCCGGAGGCGCCCGAGGTTTCGGCTACGGCGTACAGTCACGAAGATCTGCTGTGCGCCTAGAATAGCTTTGTAAAGGCTGGTTCAGACATCTGAAACGAACCCGTTATCCACGACTGCGTACGTTGTGACCGGAGCGATCGGAACGACCGCTCTGCGCCGCGCGTACACACTCTGCTATCACTGCAACAAGCGCAGCGGGTCGGCAGCACGGCGACCGCCTCTCCGTTGCCGTCAGCTGTTTCAGCGGTGCCTCTAAAAAGAAGGGGACGCGCAGCCACTCACTTGCGTAACAGAAAATAGACAGACCGTCTTCTATGACCTCAAGCTTTATTATTATTATTTTTTTCAGGATACGCTTGCAGGGTATAGTGCATTAAAAAAAAGAAAAAGGATGCAGTATGCCGTCTTGCACGATCACGACTTTAATACACGACTTTGCCAACAGTACAAATCTCGCCACACGCCTTTTCTACGATTATAAAGACGATGTAATCTTAGCAGCGATATAGCAACGTAGAAATATAATTTGACAGACGTTGCGAGCGTTCAGGATTGCTAACACTAATCACCTTTTTCGGGTGATGAAAACGCGTGAAAATTCGCATCTTTTATGCGGTAAGCACCAGTAATACCTTGAACTTGAGCACACGCATGGAATGCGCCAAAAAAAGAAATCCGGGTGATGTTCGAGGACACAAATGCTAAGAAAGCACCACTGTAGTCGAAGTAAACAAACACAACGGCACGGGCGTTCCTGCTGTCTTGAGAGTGCCGCCACGAGATCGCCGCACGAGTAGGTGGATCTTCCCTTCTAGTACGTGCTGGGTATCATGACGACACACAACGAAAATTCACAGTCAAGGATAGCGCTTTTACGAGGAACGATGAGTTTCCACCACGCCGTCCACGTCGACGATCACCACGACGCCATGTTTGAAAATAGAAGGAGCCCGGCACGACCGGCATGCAACGCGCGCGACCGAGCTCTCTTCGACCTGTGATTGGTCTGTCGCTCCCGTCGTTCCCGAACGTAACGAAAAAGTTCAGCCCGGCTCAACTCCTTGCGTTGCGAACGAACACGAACGAAACGACCGTTTGGCGCTTCGTTGCTATGGTAACTCGTCGTTCCAACCGGTTGCATTCGTTCGTAAGCGTAGTGGTCGCTCCGAACGCAACTGTGTGAACGGGCCTTAAGCCTTCCGAAACGAAGCAGCCGCTACTGCGCCGGCGCGCCGATGGCCTTGACTATAGAGTTCCGGCTAGCGTAGCTGGTTGCGGAGAGCGTTGCGGGACAGCGGAAACGATCTACGAAAAACTCCCTATTATCAGAACTTTGTTCGGTGGCTGACAGTTTCAAATGTGAGTACTGTTATATTATTATGACAGACTTAACGTTAACAATCCATGATATGTAAGTAGTTCCGAGTCCCTCAGACCGGGTCATTTGCATAGAGCGTTGTTTGCGATAAAAAGTCAAAGTGACTAGACAAAGCATCGCCACGAGATTTTAGAACAGTGTTTTTCCGCCGGAACCCGAAGCGCTGTTGGCACTGTCAAGATGTAGTCACATTTAATTATACCTGTGTGCTTACGTGCCCGGTCATTGACACATCGGCCAGTCTGGCCGATGTATACACGAGCACAGATTAAAGGGATTCGATATACTACCCCAACTGCGCACTCGACGTCCCTGTTTCTGTGTTTTACGACACATTTGTTTCCTCTCGTTCCCCTGTCAGCCACTTAGGGGCATAGCTGTGACATATTACAGGGCGCCGAAAACAGGTAGCATGTATAAAAAACACGTGTGTGCAGAGCAAAACAAAAAAAAAAACATATAGGGCAAGCAATCCAGCTAGATACCCTTTTACTGTTTACAAAATCACAGCCCAGCGTGCGATAGTCACAGCTCAGCACGTGCGTGTTTGCCGCTTCGAAAAGTGAGCAGAGCACGTGCTATACGCCCGAACACTAAAGATGGCACCGGCCACAAGTTCTTTTTTTAGAAAGATCTATAGGGAGTATTCACTGGACGCCATATTTGTGGGTGCTGTTTAGAGCGCATGCTCAGAACGAGCTCACATCAATAGGCTGCTAAGACTGGCCTTCTTGATGGTGCGGAATGCACGTTGCAAAAGAACTGTAGAAGCTCGCCGTCAGCACGCGCTCAGCTTTCACGCACACAGCTATGGCCGCCAGTGAATACTCCTTATAGACCCATCCCGAAAATCCGCCCTCTTCTGGCAGAGTTTGAAACACTGCACAGCTGCGTGCGCGAAAGACACCATAAAAATAGAAAGCCGATTGCTGATATATAGTTCGCTTAAAAACAGTAATATACAAGAAATAGCCTTGCCACATTAATGGTGTCTTTTGCGCACGTCACTGTGCAGGGTTTTTATATCTACCTGAAGATGGAGTAGTGTTGGAATGGGTCTCTTGCAAGTATCCCGTGCCCAGGAAAGGCCACAGGAAGTGCTTGGTCAATATTCAAAGGGCGAGTTAGGAACGGGTTCGAACCGGTTCGCGCTCATTAAAACCGGTAACCGGAGTGATATTATGTGCGCTACCCTAAACCAGAACCGAACCGGAACAAAACACAATGCTACTGAACCCAAACCCGAACCGAACCGAAATAATGACCGGTTCGACACCCTGCGAAAAAGACATTTGACCTTTAGTTCAAAACGCGTATTTTTCTTTTTTGTTCCTCGGCAAGTGAAATCGCGCCTCCCGGCGCGAGCTCTTGGCATTGACAGCGCCAACCCTATTGAAAAATCTCATTTGTATGAGAAATTTGTGTCCAATGAACACATATGAATCATACAAGAGATATGAGAACATATAAGAACCATCTAACAACCACATAAGAAACTTGTGAGAAGTTTTTATATGTTCTTATTTATCGTGTACGTTTTTTTGTTGTTCTTATATACAGTAAACGACTTCATTTTCGCGGGCTCAAATTTTCGTGAATGGGACGAAAGCTGAAAATTTGAAATTGTTCGCGGGTTCTAATTTTCGCGAATCGAGTGTAGCTTCCGTAGCGTTCACATATTGCCCAAATTGTTCGCGGGATGTATTTTTCGTGAATTGTAGGCGATTCGCTAAATTCGCAAAAATTAGGTCCTCGCGAAAATCTAGTCGTTTAAAGTATATTCTATGATTCATATTTGTTTATTGGACACAAGATATTTCTCATATAGATGGCTTTTTCACTATGGAAAATGGCATTTTGTTATCGGCTTTTTTTTTTCTTAATGCTGTAGCATAGCTTCCTGATAATGCCTCCGCTTGGCACGCAGCAGGCCCAGGTTGCAAGGTTTAGCAACATCGACAATGGACACCCTACGCCCTACCATGCAGACTACATCAACGACAACTACAACGTCAACAACGGACGCCATTTCCAGTGGTGGAAAAAACCCGCAACGTCTATCTCTGTAAGAAAGGAATGAATGACACTCACGCATCACATCCAGACAGACGTCGTTGAGGATCATGATGTGGCCTCGCGTCAAGGGGGGAAGCTCCACCAGTTGCGGCAGGATCTGATTTGGACAGTTCTGTAAAAGTAACGCAAGCAAGGCGCTCGTCGTCCCCGTTTGCCCAAGGCGCTCGACGTCCCCAGGGGATCATAATAAAAAATCGCGCACAAGGACAAGGACAAGCGAGAAAGGAATCTTGTTCAAACAAAGGAGGAAGGAATCATGTTCACCATGTTCAACTTTTAGCAACTCGCCCAGCTTAGTACTTTACTGTAGTCCCCACGGGCTCACAGGAGCAAGCTACACGCCGCGATTCCCACTTGTTTTTTTCTTACCCGTAAACGCACAAATCTGACTTCGCATATTTACTCAACACTTCACCCATCGTCGCTGTTCCTCTTTATCAGTACCTCGGTGTTCAACTTAACTTCTAATCTTTCTTGGGTTTCCCACATTAACACCATAATCGCTAAAGCATCCCGTACCATCGGTTACTTGAAACACAATCAGAAATCTAGCCTCTCGCCTCCGCAAATTATCCTATGAAATCTGTGTTCGCTCGAAACTAGACTACGCCTGCGCTATCTGGGCCCCTCGCCAAACATACCGTATTAATCAAATCGAATCCATTCAAAACCGAGCTGCCCGTTTTATTTCATCATATTCGCGTTTTGACAGCGCGTCGCTAATAAAGCAATTTTTTTATCTGTCTACTAGAAACTCGACGTAACATTTCCCTCCTATGCTTAATTCACCGATTATGCCACAACACCGGTGGTACTTTGTTGTTGCATATGAGCCCTCCGAACAAGAAACCACGTAATTTAACACTAAAAGTTTTAAACGCATCTTTGGGACATCAATATCATTCAACAACTATTCCCTGCCACATGCCTCGGGAAGCTCTGGAATGATCTTCCCGAGGCCGTCGTTTCAGTATCCGATCCAACACTGTTTCGTTCAGAGTTAACCACGTATATTTGAGCCAATTAAAAATGTGTAACGATGTTATTTCCTTGTGAACTGGGTACTGTATCTATATTTTGCATTACTCGAGATGTTGATGTGTATATTATTATTCCTTTGCGTCATTATGTGCTTTCTTTCACCGATCTGTGAAAATGTTCGATTTATTTTTTTGCATGCAGTTGTGCATTATTGTTTGTATGGAGTCGGCGTGCTCACTTCCATTCCTTATGTATGTTTATTAGACTTTATTGTCCCCCTCAAACAATGCCAACAGGCCTGTGAGGTACTTTGAATAAATAAATAAATAAATTGTGCAGAACCTTACCTCAACCTTCCAGAACATGAACTCGGTTCATGCGTGTCAATGTGGTCACATTATTCCGACAGAAAATTTGAGGGATTTAAATAACACCCCTAGACATGTGATGGTTCCGTGGAAAAGCTAATTTCATGCAACAACACTAGCTACTGGCTAACGAGACAGATAATATGTATGGTGCCTATTTCTTTATGTGATCCTACGACTAGTACCGGGTGCATTTTTCGTTCAAACTGTCGTTCCTTGCGCGCAAATTTAACATTCATCACGTCGCATCATGCATGCCATTTTCCCCACCGAGGTTGTGTGTTTTTTATGTAAATAATAAGAAAATGTTACGGGCTTCCAGCAGATAATGTTACTCACCTCCTCCAGATGCCCTTTCTCCATACAAAAGGTGCAGATCATCTGAGGCTCCTGCAACAATGAAAATAATATGTAGCGAGACTGCATCCCTAAATTCAATAAAGTCTCCCAGTTCTCCCCCCGAAGGACTAGCAAGAATCCCTAGAAAATTGGTCAGTAGATTCCCTGAAAGTTCTCCATTTGTACAATCCCCGAAAAATCTGCATCGGTATCGTCCCTCGAAATTTTGCGTCGGCATATTCTGTGGCGATTATGCGCCGGTATTTTTCCTGAAAATTCCGCGTCGATGTGTTTTCCGCATAAATGCGTTCCCTGAAAATTAAGCATCAGTACATTCCCTGAAGAATCTGCGTCGGTACATTCCCTGAAGGATCTGCGTCGGTACATTCCCTGCAAATTCGGCGTCAGCATATTCTCTGAAATTGTGCATCAGTATTATACGCACGGAATATTCATCTAACATGGTCCTCACTTGAAAAGACTTGCAGTCTTTACGAGCTTCATAATATCGGACTTTTCATGAACCCAAAGAAGCCAATGCGGACAAATTTGGACGCTCGGTCAATGATGAAACCAGCAAACCAGCAAATTACAGTCGACTCTCAATAACCTGCAGCTCCTGCCTCACGTCTGTAGTTCCTATGCGCTGGTGGTGCGACGCATAAAGAACCAAAACCTGTCCCAAAGTAAAGTAAGCTCCCATTGGTTCTGAACTCGGACCTTCTAACCTTTCGAACTCAAGCCTAGAAACTAAAGAACTGACACCTAAATGCATAAGGGTTCATTCAGAAAAATTGCAGTCCAAAAAAATAAATACGGTCCCCAAAAACCTTTTCTGCAAAAAAATGAGTCAACAAAAACCGGTACCTCTTGCACACTTTAGGAACCTGAATGATTTACTCTCAGTATTAGGTAGTTAGTGGAGGCGTGCAAACAGTGATATTTCATTCCAAATCGAATTTGAAACGGATAGTGCCGAATGGTGGCCTCAAAGTCTTCTGGACTATCGAATACCCATACTTTTATTGTGCAATGTACAAAAACTGAATAGGAAAAATTGCAAAGATACCGTAAACGACTTAATATTCGAGGGCTCACATTTTCGCGCATCGGGCCAAAGCTGAAAATTTGAAATTATTCGCGGGTTCTAAAGTTCGCGAATCGAGTGTACCTTCCGTAGCATTCACATATTGCCCGAATTGTTCGCGGGGTGTATTTTTCGCGAAGTGTAGGGGACTCGCGAAATTCGCGAAAATTAGGTCCTCGCGGAAATTTAGTCGCTTACAGTATATGAAATAACGCCTATGCATTATGGTCCCAGGATTCAAAAATAGGTTAGTAGTACACAGAGCTGCGAAACACTGGAGGACGGTAAGGAACGAACTACTTTCCATCGAAAGGGTTAGTTTAGTGGTCAGTCTTGATTTGCAGGATTCATTGAGGTCTATAGTATGTCATACTCCTTCCAGAAAGCTCTCCGCTTCGTCTTCAAGCAAAGTCAAATTTCGTCCAGCAATTCAGTGCGTCTAACCATTGCAAGCCTCGAATGTCTCGTCAAATATGCGGTCGATCGCTGTTTGATTTGAACACGAAACCCATCCAGTCGGACGCCTGTCAAAGTAAGAAAAAATTGTTGCATGCCTCCTCTGAAAGCCGGCGTTGCCGTGCTCGCAACCTGGAAAGTAGAGTCAGGTGCGCAAAACTTGAAAAACTGCTATAAAAAAGAAAAAAAAAAGAAAAAGAAAAAGGGGACTCTTGCTGGGAGGCCGTCGTCCGCGAATGACTTACGGTCTTTTTCTTTATCCGTCCCCAACCTTTAACCTTCCTCACCCGCCCGTTTGAGAGGGTCTCGCGGGTGAACTGGTAGTCGAAGTCCTCTTTCGAGAGCCTCGACAACTTGTCGATGTTCTGCTGGGTCATCGGAGCACCGGGCCGGACAAACAGGGATGCTCCAGCGATTGTGGAGGCCACCTTCCGCCTGAGCGGTTTTGCGGAGGGGGTCTTGGTCCCGTGCTCCGAGCCGCCCTCGTCGTCCAGGGTCTGCACGTGCAAAGTACCAAACTTATGGCGAATTCGGGTGGTCCATTGGTGGCGAGACCAAGCCGGCGGAACCGGCAACCAGACGCGCGGCGGCGGCACACCAAGTGACTTTCAGCACCCGAACACGAAACGCCAGACGGTGGCAGTTAACTTCGCCACGCGACACCGCTAGCGAGAGGCTGTCACCGCCGTGGCTGCCGTCACCCATGTCCGAACGGCTAGGATTGACTCGAGTAGTGACTGCTGAAGTTACTTCAGATCAGTTTCGTTCTTTCGTTCATTTTTTTCTCACTGACCTTCTCTCTCATGCGCCTACTCGCCCGGCCGTTTGGAGCTCGGGCGGAAGAAGCGCCAGAAAGTTGCCGGTGCTTGCCGGAGCACCACTACCCGAGAGGTGCCCTCCGGCTGGAAACTGACCACGCGAACACTATTGCCGGTTTTCAGGCAAAATAACTTGCCGACGATTGACCACCCGAATTCATCATAACATACTTCAAGTTAAAGCAGGCAAACAGGCGAGCAGGTTAATGATGGACATGGTAGCCCTAGATCACGGGGACAAAAAGGTTTGGAGTTCCGCCCCTTTTTAGAGCGAAGCTCTTCGGCACCCGTTTCCGCTTTGAGCAGCGTCGCCTTCGGCGTAACCGCGCATTTCATTATGGGACGCTTCCCATAATGACGTCACACGTGACGTCAAGAGGGTAAAAAGTTTCAGCTTAATCTGGCGGGAAATTTTTCCGCTAAACTTAGCGGAAAAGTTTCTTCACTATATTTAGCGGGAAACGTTTACCCTCGTGACGTCACACGTGACATCATGCGTGACGTCACGTGCAAGTTAGCGGAAAAACGTTTTTGCTAAATTTAGCGGAAATTTTCACCGTTAAGTTTAGTGAGAAACTTTTCCTAAAGTTTCCACTCCATTTAGCGAGAAAATGTTGCTAAATTTACCGCTAAATTTAACGCGAATACTTACCCGCTAAATTTAGCGGGGAAATTTTCGCTAAATCTAGCGGGAAATTTAGCAAAAATTTTCGATTCCCTCCCTTTGTACCCTCCCCTCCTCCACCTCTAGAGCTGCGCTCTAATTCGGCATTATTGAGAATTGTAAACGTCTCATATTTTGCCACCTCGCTCCAGGGTTACTATGTCGGACATACTTCGTCAGGTGCTAGCATACATAAATAAGTACCAACAGTGCTGGGGTTGGGCCCGATTTCCCGGCGTACCAATCTTTTCTAATCTAACATACCGAACTAAGTACCAACATAACACACTTGGCTATGTTTTCGCACGATAATTTATCAACCCAATGCACTTATCTACATGCCGATTTAGCATACTCAAATAGCTAAAAACCTTACATACTCAACCAAGTACCAACCTAACACACTTTGTTGAATCCTAACATAATTCGGCATCAACCTAATGTACTAACAAACTTAGCTAAGAGCCAACCTCACATACTCAAAAAAGTACAAACTTGACAGTCAACCAAGTACCAACCGGACATTGAACTAAGTAGAGAACTCACAAACTCAACTCGGTACCATACTTTGCAAGTACCAACCTAACATATTTCGTTAAAATTCAGTCACTAAATTCTAAGTTAGAATTAGGTTTGGGTAACTGACTAAATGTGCTTGAAAAAAGACAACAACAGTAGCAACTTAATTACCCTTCTTAAGAGCAACTTTTACAACCCTGCACTGCGCCTTATCTACATCAAAAGCAAGAGACATAATGACCAGAAACAAGGAGATGATCCATCACCATCGCCGCAACAACAGCCAAGATGCGCAGTGGTGACGACCGAACAGATGCGACTGCTTGCATATCAGTATCCCACAAGCTATCATGACACAAATTCAAGGAAGTATCAATTAAATTCAAATGCAAGCTCGACGCTACCATGTTGGTGATGACTTTGACGGCATCCGCTATGGGCACATCAGGATCGCGCTCGTCTGTGTCCAGCGCCGCGTCCGAAAAACACGAACTGGCGTCGTCGACGTCTTCGTCGTCTTCTTTGTCGTGGTCCCTGGTCTCGGTTCCACCGGGCTCCTTGTCGGCCACCGAGAGCTGCGGCAGAACGACCGACGTCGCAGCTCCAACATGGTCGGCTTTCGCATTCATCGCTCGCCAAACCTCCGAACAATTATAGCTCTCAGAATCGAGACACTGAAACAGAATAAAGACATTATCGCTTTGGTGCCTGGAATGTGCCCGTGACTGGATCATTCTACCGCCACATCCCGGCCTTGTTTCGAAAGTGGTCCCCAAACGGTGACGAACGGCAATGCGGAAGCCGGCATGCCGAGTTGTCGGATGTCGCGATCTTGGCGTTTGGTGCCACAAGTCCCGGGACAAAGTATGAGCGAACGCAAGCATCACTGTCGTTGCAGAGTGCACACTCATGGCTGCCAAAGCTTCCATGAACTACGAAGCCGGAGAGCGACCTGCAGCGGAACTGGCATCTGCCACATCAACCACTGTCGCTGCGACAGTGGTTGATGCGACAGCGTCACAATTTTACGACATAATCGGGCGGAAATTGAGGCAGCATTTTCCAGGATTTGGCAGTAAGAGTCGTGTTCTGGGCACAATCTAGACGAATCTATTCAGCAACCATCAAAAGACGGAAACGGAAGTTAGAGAGCCACAGGCGCACCCAAGGAACAGCCAACAGCCAAGACGGGAGGCGCGGCCTCTTCCGGAGGGTCGGCACAGGGTTGGTAGCCGACAGCGTCCCGAACGAGGCTGTCGCATACCTGCCAACCTTGCAAAATACAAATTCGGAAGACCGCCGCGGGGGAGGGGGGGGGGGGGGGGGTTCAAAATTGGTTTTATTTAGGTCGACAAGAAATTTTGTAAAGAGGCATTCTGCGCGGATCGCGCTTTCTTCACAGTTGTTTTTGAGGCAACTGCCGATGGTGCCCTGCCCTCCTGCGGCACCAACATTGTTCTGATATTTTTGTGAAGCGATGTACATCTTGATGTCTGTCTTGCCGCCGTGCGAAATGCTCACATCATCGCAGGAGCATGTGGTGCACAATCCATACTTGTCATCTTTACACGAAGTGACAAAGCACGGAAGCTCAGTACTGTATGATCTCAGATATACTTGCAAGCATTTATTGGCTTTTGAAAGCGCCATCGATTGTTCCAACTTAACTCGGGGAAACACAAAGAGTAGTTCAGCGCTCCGCACTTCACTCGACGACCTGACAAGGCCAACTGGATATGGATATGGATGTGGTGGCTTAACCCTTTGCATCGGGTGATCACAGTTTTAACAAAACTAAACCTAGCAAAAAACAAAAAAAACCTAGCGCAGTGCGCTTTTACGATCATATAAGCCGTGTTCCAAAATGCGCTCGAACTTACTCCAGAGTAGAGGCTTTGTACCTTGGCGTTTGAAAATTCATCCTCTTTTTACGCTGCTGCACTAACTGAGTTGTCACGTGGTAACTCGCCGGAGCAAGCTAAACCTACTCTCGAGTAACTCGCACTGACACGCGCGTGATGATTATAGCAAGAGGGCGTCACAAAAAAATTTAAACAAAACATACGGCGTCAACTTTTTGGGAGATTTCAGGTCGCGGGAGGCTCCCGGACAATTCGGGAGAGTTGGCAGGTATGCGTGTCGGCTCCCGAGCTTGTCTCAACCTCGAGGAAAACGCGGGCAATCTTAGAGTGGTAGAGGATAGAAGAATTTACCTGGAACTCCTCCTGGTCTGAATCAGCGTCCGACTCAAACTCCGAGTTGTCCGCGCACCAACGGGGACACACATGAGTGTTTTCACGAATCAGGTCAATCGCCACAGTGACCTGTGGCTCGCGGAAGTAGATGGCAGACTCGCGGAGCGCCCGCTTGAGGAACAGGTTCATCTCCTCGTTCGGAATGGAGTAGGTCAGGTTTCGCTTTCTCGAGAAGGGGTCTGTGTTCAAGACGAGACAAAGTAACTCATTTTATGTTCGTGGATTCATGCCCACTGAGAGCGACATGCCTTCCCAGTGGAGTATCACAAGACTGACGACAAATAAACACGCACGCACACACACACACACACACATGCATACACATGCATACACGGCAGGTTCGGGGAAACCAAATCCGGGAAAACTTCTAAGCATGGTAAGGAGAAAGAAGGAGGTAGTTTTTTTTTTTTAAGAAGGAATACAGGCGAGCCCGGTTTTAGTATCGCACTCAGGTATTTCAAACTATTGTTTATATCAAACAGTCCAAACATCCCCTTCAAAATCACATGTAATAGTATACGAGCTTTGTCTTTTGTAATCCAACTCCCATGGCGGGGACACCTGATGTAGCGAAGGAAGCCTGTCCGCCCGTTGCTTTTCCCGCGATCCGATTGCGCCGGTAGCAAGCACATCGCTTGCGTTGCGTGGCTGGCAGAGCGCAAGCCAGCATACACGAGTCGAAAGAGCAGTTGTAAAAAAAGAGACAATGAACCGTAAAAAAAAAAAAGGTGGAGGAGGACAAAAGCAATTGCAAGGAAACTCATGCGCGTTTAGAGAGAGCAGGGAGTGCCCGCTGTCGAAACGGTAGCCTGCACCTTTTCCCCGAACAGTGCTGATGCTGTATGTCTCCCTAGCCTCAAAATAAAATAAGCGAATAAAAACGTCTTCAGCAAGTCGAGTGTATCGACACAACGGTTGTGCGATCGCACTTTGAATGCCTTTTCACTTTTTTCTTGTACCGTTATTTTTTTGCCCACTGCCTGACTTTTTTCTTTGAATCAACAAATTTTTTTATGCGTCTCGATTTTCTGTGTTCTTTTAGTTTTTTTTTATTATAAATATTTCCGTGTTTTGTCGCTTATGCTATGTGCAGGTCCCAGCCAGGCGCGCGTGTAAGCCCGGCGGTGTTTGCGGTCTTCGCCAACTACGCTCTACTGTATTTAGAGGCTCTTGGATGCTCTATTTGGTAAGCTCCCGTTCGTCGCGTCCTTCGGTATTAGGAGAAACGGCAGCAAATTTCAACTAGAGCTTAACTTAACATAATTTTGTATAGCAAACTATCGATATATCTAACTATTTTAAGATCTCCTTGGAATTCGATATATCTGGGATCGACTGTATCGACAACAAATTTACATGAAGACAACTTCAATACATATATATTGTACTGCTCATACTATAGTAAGTTACAGGTCAAGAAGGTAGCGGCAAATGCCCCTCCAAGGGATTCATATATTCCTTCGCGACCTCCGCATCTAATAGCGTCCCATCGTTTCCGTGACGTCGTGGCATGTGGATATTTGCTTCACCTTTCGACTTTGACTTAGCGTTATGGAAGCCACGAGAGGGAGATAAGTATTTTCCCCCTCCGATAGAAACAAAAAACGGCTTTGGGGGGTTAGGTTCCCCCTCCGATGGATACAAAGGCCACTTTCAATGGCTCGGTTCCCTCTCCGATGCATACAAAGGTCGTTTTCTTAAAAAGTGGGGGTCGGAGAAAAGTTGGCATCACTCTGTAGCCATTATCTATTCATTGAAGCGGAACAAGGGGCGTTTCCAGCAAACTATTCTTTCGACTGCGGATGGATTTGAAACGGGCGCAACACGCTTATGGAAGGAGCTTCTCCTACCTTCTTGACTTGTAACCGACTGGTATAGTGAGATACAGCTCGGCCTCGCTATTATTGCAGCAGTCTGTTGCGACAGCAAAAACTCCTTGTTTAGGTACGGGGAAGGGGGGTAATTTTCATTTTCCGGGAGATTTTTTTGTCAATCGTACAACCGTACAAACTGGTCAAAATTCAGAAGTCTCCCGGGTAATACGGGAAAGTCAGAAGTCTCCCGGGTAATACGGGAGACGTGGCATGTGAAATTAGAAAGAAGTAGAAAAAAAGAAACATCAAGATATTGTGGAGCACTAAATCCACAGGACTCCACTGGAGTCACTAGATTAAAGACAGCAAACCTCAGAACGTAGTCTCCTAGAATAATGCCGACAATGAAGTCGGCAAAGTTCGACAAAATCAGCGAGTCTTGCCCCACTTAACAAATGCAGTGCCTCACCTTCGATGGCGATGCAGCGCTTGTTCCACTTCTTCTCGGAGATCAGGACCGGCTTGAGACGGCGGATGCAGATGACGTGCTTCTCGAGTCGGAACTCTGCTGCGTAGAAGCGGAGCAGCTCGCACCAGAGGTCGCCCAAGCTCCGGTTGTTTGCGGACTTCCACTTCCACTCCTGCACATGCAGCATCAAAAGAAGCAACTGATTAACATTTTGACAGTTGAATTTTTTTTTCGCCAAAAGATATTTACCAG
This sequence comes from Ixodes persulcatus, assembly GCA_013358835.2. Lineage (NCBI taxonomy): Eukaryota > Metazoa > Arthropoda > Arachnida > Ixodida > Ixodidae > Ixodes > Ixodes persulcatus. The sequence goes on along the minus strand of JABSTQ010005564.1, from coordinate 105,939 downwards.
TGATTGGTTTTTCTTTCCAAAGGAATAGTATAAAAAAGAGTAAGTGTGCAGTTTTCGCTTAATTATTTAAGGGAAGCACATACAGTGCTTGCAAACTGGCCAGGCTTAGAAGCATCGAATGGAAATCGGTGACAACCCGTCGCAGCAATGCTCAATAAAATCACTCGAAAAATTCTGTTAGCTTCAGTAGGAAAGCGATTTCACATGAACACAAAAGAGGGCAACTCACCGAGTCCTTCACGCACAGGTGGGGCTCCGAGTCGCTGCCGCCCAACAGCTGCAAGAGAAAAAACATATTTAGCATAAAGACTAGCGCATCATACATGAGAAGGTCGCTTACCAACTCTAAAAAAGTCAAAGCAGGAACTATCACCAAGGATTTGCTAAAGTCCGTTGCAACTCAAGAAGGTTGGGCGAGGGTAAGACGGGCCGGGAGGAGGAAGCAGATGGAACGCTGGAGAAGAGAAGGGGAAACCTCCTCCCTTCTCTTCTCCGAGCTAGGTACACAAGCCCTTGAGGCTTATACCGGCTCGTTATCTGTATTTTTGTATCGTTGAAATGAAAAATAAAGCTATGTTTTATGTTCTATGTTCCTTTAGCGTTCCGTCTGCTTCTTCCTCCCCGGCCCGTCTTACCCTCGCCCTACTTTCTTGAGTTGCAACAGACTATACTACAAAGCAAGTGTTTTACAAAAGATAAACACAGAATCATACGTGTCAAGTTCGGAGAAACCATATCTGGGAGATTTGTTGAACCAAGGGGTAGCGTTTAAAAAAAAAAAAAAACATCTTGACAATGAAGTTACATGAAGTAAACTTCGTTACATTTGTACTGCACTGCTCGTGCTAGAGTGATACAGCAGATGCTCGCTATCATTGCTGCCGTCTGTAGCGACACTGCATAGGAGGGGTTAATTTGCGTTTTCCGGGAGATTTCCATGTCAATCGTGAAACCGTACGAAGTGGTGAAATTCTGGGAGCCTCCCGCGTAATATGGGAGACTTGGCAAATACAGGGAATAGAGTGCAATATACTTTTAATGACACCTCATATAATGATGTACTACTGATTATCCCCAATTATATGGAGTGAAGCCACGTGGCGGCTTTTTATTACGTGGTAGCAATGATCATATGACCGCTTCTGCGCTTTGTTGGTAGCGTGTAGGTTGAGGTGTATCGCTCACAATTCACGTTTTATTCGTTAATGTGAACGAGAGTTTAGGGTTGCTTTTGACCTAATTTTTCTGTTGTACTTCTCGGCGAAATTTAAATTAAAACAGCGCGACAGCGGTTGCGTCGCGGCCTACGGATCAGGACCCTGCGACCCAGTTGCGTGTCATCGTACTGACCACGACCAAATCTGTTGCTGTCGTGGCTTCGAAGGCTTGTCAAGTGACCAAACAGGTAGATTCTAAGACGGCATGGTTCGCAGTACAAGTTCTCTCCTCTTTTTTATTTTTTTAGGTCTGTTAAAAGCAGTCAGAATAAAAAAAAAGCAATCGTGAGGATGGCTGAGCAGGCGTTAAACTTGGCAATTCGACTGCCGTTTTTTTTTTTTTTTTTTTGCAGTTTGCTTGCTTTGTTTTACAGACACACACGAAAAATAAAGTGTACGTACCACACGATGCGAGGGTAATTCATAGCGTGTCTATTACGTCAAAAAAGGAGCAAATAGAATTGACAAGTGTGTCACTGTGACGACAAAGTGCGCCACACGTTGTGCTTTAGCTGCTACGAGCTAAAGCACAACACTCCAACAATCACAAGAAGACGGCGAGAGATGCAAGCGTGTCTGCGTGGTCGAGTCAGTAGCGTGTCTGGCTCGCATCCAAAGGATTGTAGGTTAGAATCCCGCCAAAAATGCTTTAATGTTTTTCTTTAAAAGCAAATTAATTAATTTATAAAGTGAAATCGTTTGAGACATATGAATCCGCATTACATGTCATGTTTTATTCAATTACATTCCACGCGTGACGTCACATTTCAAGTGAGCGTTGGTGATCGTATGAAATTCTCGCGCGACGTCATGTGGCTGTGACGTCATGACCCTATCGACCTATCAGGATTTTCCCATCTCACCGACACCGGTTTTTCTAAGACACGAGCTCGTTATTGCGTTTAAAAGGGAGAGGTCGCTTAAACATATTAGAGAGTTTGAGAAAAGGGGGCCCCAACGTTTGGGTTACCCTAAGAAATGGAGGGTCCCAAACGCGTCGACGGCTAGAATGGGGGTTTCGCAACTCAGCGCAGCGCGCTTACGTTTCCTGCTTGCAGCGCCAACGCGGCTAACTAGTCTAATATTCAAAAAAAGGGATTAAAAAAGCGTAAAACATATGCGCTGAGCAAAGTACTTTTTGTTTATAAATAATAGTGAAAGCAAATCTAAATGAAGCCGGCTGAAATTAGAGACAATATAAAATCAATATAAATGTTCTTGGCTGTCAGCCAAAACAGTCCTATCCTTAGCCACCTAATTTGGCGCTCGTTGTCACATTTTCCGGGCGTCCGTGTGCGCTTTGACCAAGTGTCCCCGAAGATTTAGGTCTTCAACCATGCCGAAACTGACACTAACGCGAGCGAGCATACCTTGCGACCAGCTGCTCTATTTAGAACTGAGGTGGAGCGACTTTGAAGCCTTGAAATAATTGTTTTTAAGCTACAGGTATCGTGCCACGAACGCAATCCACTCGGAGCCACGGTCAAAGCTATATGTTGCCATGCCAACGGTTACATCGTCTCTTTAGGCTTAGGAGCGGCCAGAACCAGGGACGATCTTTAAAAGGGGGGAGCCCACCGTTCATTGTTTGTAACTTGAGAGAGATAAAGCGAAACGAAAGCTGGATGCACCATTCATTGGCAACGAACGTGGCTAATAATGCTGGGGCAAACATGGCAGTGACCATGAACAAATATGCTCCGAAGCGATCGGAAACGGCGCCGCCATGTTTGCCGACGGAACCCGGCCCCATGCAAATAGGGGCGATAGGAGCCCCACGCTATCTCTCGAATTTTGCGTTAGGGGAGAGCGCCAACCCAAAACTCAAAACGGAGTTTGGGTTCGGCGCATGCGCACTAGTGAGCTCCTATTTCTTTGGGACCCCTAATGACGTCACTGATCGTGGGCACCGAGTGATGGGCGACTTGCTAGGCCTTCCCACCGAATCGAGCGGCCACTCAAGTCGCTGGATTGTTGTCGTTTCTTCCGAAATCCGTGAATCGAGTGGCCTTCACCGGGAATGGTATTTGAGTATGTACTTCCTTTCCTTTGCTGCTCGAAGTCGAGAAGCGCGCAAAGAGCACGTAGAAGTCAGCTCGTTGGTCTCCATGGCGAATTTTACGAGTGGTGTTGGCGGCCGTGAAGCTATCGCAGGATTCCATCGTAACTTACAACTTGCGATCGTTTTGCTTCGCGTATTCGGATTGGATTTTAGGTTTTGTCCTACTCAGGTTTCCCATGATAGCAAAAACAAAATTCACGTAGGGAACAGTTTCTGCTGCTACGAGCTAAAGGACGCAACCGAAGCAAAGGAAAAGTATGAATTACACAAAAACCCCGCTGGAATTAAGCGGGTTATAGATACATGAAAAGCATAGCAGGACGACCCAAATTTTGAAATTTGTTTGAATTAACCAAAATTTTGAAATGTCCGCGTTTGAATTTGTGGGTTTTCTTATCATCGTCATCATTGTGGGTTTTCTCATCATTGCACTACAGACCCTCTTCAAAAGTGCGCACCACCCAGTAGCTGCTACGCACACTATCAGAGTACGCCATTGTTTAGGCATGTGCATTGAACACGAGGTTCGCGTCGGCGTTCGGCATGAACTTGGCTCGGCTCGCGCTGAAAATCACTGCTGCGTTGGCATTGTTGCTCACGGACTTTTGAAAAGGGACCATCCGTCGACTCCACTTCTCACAGTGGCGCACCCTCACCTCGTGCAGGACGGGAACAACCGGAGGCTTGCACTGCTGCAGGAAGTACACGACCATGATGGGATAGGCATGGAGTGGAAGCGGGGCTCTCTCCTTCCTGTCCAGCCGGCACACCTGGAAAACCACAGGACGGAATGTGTCGGTCCTACCGCGGCGGAAGGAGACATCGGCAACGACGTCATATGTAGTAGCACGAAAGACACGCGGCCGACTAGGGGCGTAAAAACAGAAAGCAAAAGAGGGAAACGAGAGAGCGCGGGGAGGACGGAACACTGAGCTCCGGTTGGAATGATCGGGCCGGGAGGGGGGGGGGGGGGGGGGGGTACAGACTCAAAGCTAGCTGTCCCTGCTCTCTGTTCGAATACGTTCGATCGCCGGCGTCTGGTGTTTCCGTTCCAACGCGTTAAAAGAGCGAGTAGAGACCGAGGCAGCTAGCGTAGCGTCTGCCCACTGATCTCAATGACAATTGCTGGATCGCGTTTGACCAGCACCGCCATCTTTTTTGGTGGAGTTATATCATCTCTAGCCATTATAGTAATATGGCAGACAGCGCAATGGTGGCAGGCTGCCATGAAATAGCCGTAGATCTAGTAAACTGTACCGTGGGTGATATTTCATGCTTGATTGAAGTTGTTCGACGAAGCAGATTCTTGAAACCCGGCGTGAACGGTAGCCTCGTCTCTGAGGACCCGGCGAAAGTTCTACGAAAGCGCAGCTCCGGGGGAAAGCAGCGCAGCTTGCATCGAAAGCAGACTACGTAACGGCGTCTGCTTTCGATGCTTTTTTCGATGCGACTTTCGATGTTTGCTGTGCTGCTTTTCCCCGGTGCTGCGCGATTTCGTGAAACTTTCACCGGGTCCTCAGAGACCGGGCTACCGTTCACGCCGGGTTTTAAAAACTTGTTTCGTCAAACAATTTCAATCAATCACGAAATATCACCCACGCTATTTTGATGGCAGCCTGCCACCACAACTGCCAAAACGCCGTGTGCCATGGATGGATGATGGTAGCTGCCAAGTGGCTTGAGCAGCTGTATCTTGGCTAGAGGTGATATAACTCTACCAAAAAGATGGCCGCCAGTGACCGCATTCGCGGAGCGGACAAACGCGATCCAGCAATTGTCATTGAGATCAGTGCGTATGCCCAATAATCATTCCGGTCGGAGTTCGGCGTTCCGGCGTCGGCCACTTTGTACCCGCACTGTCACTGACAGTGGGAGGACGGTAAAGCGCGTCTTTCGAATGCCCAGCCTCCAGCACGCACTTTATGCCTTCCGCCACGCGTTGGCTTCTGCCATGCTTTCGCTAGTGCTTGAGCTGCACGAGACACTGAAGCGCTGTCAAAGGGGCAGGAAGCTCGAGCTGACTTCGGGACTATGAGGATAGTGGCTTCCTTGAGGTCTATCCACTATACTTCTATCAGACCCAATGAGAGCTTGGCGTCCTGACGTCCTCACAACACCGTGAAAGAAGCAGACAAACTTGCACTCCGCATTCTGGAACATATGTTGTGTAACAAGGTACTACGGTTTAGAGACCAAAGCCTAAGCTTGTAGCCTAAGCTTGTAGCACATCCTGCGAGTTTGGAATTCGCGTGGACGGCTGTCCAAGGGGTAAAGATTCGGGGTCGACGTCCACTCACCTGTCCCCAGTAGCGGAAAATGACGCCGAGCGACTGCACCCTGGGATCCAGAGAGGCATAGTCCGCCAACAGTCTCGAGGTCTTGATGGAGTTGGAGTTCTTCAGGCTGATCTCACAGGTAAGATCCGTCGGACCGTCCATGAAGCGAAATCTGGGTACTTTCGCAAGGAAGTCACGTTCCGGGGACGAGAAGTTGTCTGGATGTGGAAACACGGGAAGAGAGACGGTTCAGAAGCACTACCCGTTTGGGCACAGGGTCTAGAATTTTTCTCTAACTGCTGGTGTCTTCTACTATGGGATTAATTTCTCGTCTACGGATACATTATGTATTATTCAGGTTTCTTTCCCAGAGCATCATGCATATTGCATTTGTACGTGGCGTAATGGCCCATCGTTGTACGGAGATGATCGGTTGAACAGCCGCATTCTCGCGTTTAGACATCTCTCGGCAGCACATCGAAGTACCTCGCACCGTCTGCCAATTGTGGTCGTCCTGCGATCACCCAGGCTTTGCGGCATCCTTCGTCTCGAGATAACCAAGATAACTTCACTGGTGACATTTTTATTGTGCCGGTACGCATCGGCAACTTTAAGGGGCAATGCAACGATATTCAATTGGAATGTTTTTCGCTCCACACGAGCTTACTGGCACAAGTGGGACTCAAGGATACTCGCACGCAACGCCACTGGCCAAGAAACTCCTTTGTTACGGTGTAATTTCAAGAACAAAAGCGATCATTTTCATGCAATCTCTTCTTTGCAAAATTTGACGACGTAACGTGGGGATTGAAGTACACCCAAATGACGACATTTGAATGCGATTCATAGATTGGACCCGAGCATTGCGTGAGCACTCGATTTATGCTCGTGATAATTACTAGCTCGAGAAGCATTCAGGTAGTGGTATGTGTCTAATCGCTGCAACGACGACAGTAGCCGAGCCATAACAATGTCTGGAACTCAGCGCGTGTCCTGTGCTTTGCCAACCCCAGCGCGCGGCTATGATCGACATTGGCGGCATATAATCGGCTACAGATCACGTGGCTGCTTGTTCTGGCTGCGAGTTGAGGGGGTGAACGCTGCTCGATTTTCTTTAATTTTTTTTTCTGGGACTCCTATTGCGTGGGCTGAAAAACGAACGCGTGTTTCATAGGTCATTAACGTCAGGGATCCGTTCTGAACGGTATTTGCTCAAAGTACAAAAAGTGTTGCATCGCCCCTTTAAGAGCATGACATTCGGGCACTTCTAGAGCGTAGCTCTCACGGAATTGCTCTCTAGTGAACCAATTGAGTTGTCGCGCGCCCACCCAAACACAAGGCAGTACACCGGAGAACCGGAAGTATTTCTCTCCCCCTGTCATGGCACACCCTGTATACTACGTTAAATTGTTCCAAGCTCCGTAGTTTTTTATGTGACGATGGGCACGTTTTTAATTTCACGTTTCTTCCCAAACTGTTCAAGCACGAACGCCGAATGCGAACACCGGTGTCTGGCATTTGAATGGTTAACAGAGACCACCGTGATCGAGACAGAGCCAGGCTGCTGTGCGTCTACCCACGCATTGGAGCTGCGGTAGAATGTCGAGTTCTCAATGGTGGGGTGGTGGGTTCGATTCCGATTGGGGCACGATTCACAATTTCCCGCTCTTCAGTGCAGATTGTGCACTGAAGTGTGCGTTGCGCACTTTATAAAGGTTTTCGCGGCCTGTAGTCACACTTTCTATGGGGACACCAGCCCTCGAACGCATTCAATGCTGAAAGAGACGGGATGCAGAGATCAGAACGCAACTCACCCTCGTCTTGGGTAATCTTGTCCGAAATTTCCACGAGAAGCTCGGTCACCTCAGTACTGCCGGTCGAGGAAAGGTCCAGGTTCACTTCGCTATTGAACAGGCCGAAACCGCTGACCGAGGGTCCGTGGAGGGTTAGCTTGACGTCTGCATAATAAACACGGAGGGTCAATCGAAAAAAAAAAAATGCGCGGACGGTCGCGCGACACGATGCGAATGGACAACGTGAGCTCTAGCGACATTTAAATGATACTGCTTTGTGATTGACTGTAACCTCCGGTGATATTCTTTTCCGCGTGACACTTCCTGTTCACGCACAGCGTGATCTTGACGTCGAATGCTTTCCACACTAGCAACGAGGGTGAGATGATAGGCGCCTACACGATGGCAATGTTTTCTCTCACGGGCGTGTTTTAATCGAATACCCATCGACTCTATGGCTCAAAATTTTTATGCAATAAACAGCCAAAAGTCAGGAGACCGGTTACAGCTAACAGTTACATGTTAACACTTTCCGACCATGGAAAAAAATGTGCGTTTTGTATGGTTTTTGTTGCGTTTATTCGTTGAGGAAACTATTTGATTTACAAGATGATGTCACAAGTAAATATAAAGCTAAATAAAGAGCATTTGGATTATGCAAATGTCAATGTAGACTGTAATTTGACAAATGCAAACGTGTTTTAAAAATTTGGTGCCAACAAAGTGAAGATATGTAAACAAAAACTATAATTTTACCTCAAGAACAATTTTGATCAGCCGAAAATCAAGGCTACCTTTGTCACTGACATGCCATTGGGCTAACCAGTCTTTCAGTGGGGTGAAGCAGGGGTCATCAGAACCAAAATACGGCCATTGGGCTTCATAGTCAGACACACTGCTGCTATCCGATTCTTTCAAAGCGACAAATTATTCGCAAGAACTGCGGTGCTTGCGCGTGCCAGACCTGTGGAAGCGGTTACGGCGGTCACAAACGGCGACGTGCCGTGGGCTTCAAGCTTGGCTAAAATATCGCTGCCCCGCAGAAAGAAAAACACAGAAACTAAAATTGCACTCTTCAAACTACTTACGAGATGGTGCGGGGAGTGTGATAGCTCCAGATGAGTTCTGAAATTTGCTTCCGCGTTTATCGATCACGAGTGATCGACGCCCTGCGGGAGCAGCAAGGCAAGAGTTTCGTGCACTGTGGCTACGGTTCTCACCGGGCAGGGTTTCCCGAAGGGAGGCCTCCAGCTTTTCGGCAAATGCTTTTCTCAGCTCAACCTCCTCCTTGGTCAGCCCGTATCTCCTCACAATTTTGAGCAGGGAGTCGATGGCCTTGACCTGGACTTTCACCGGGTGCGGGATATTCTTGACGTCCATCCGCATCTCACTCACCTGCAAAACGGAGGCAATCGAAACCTTCAAAAAATCGCTCGTAACTTTTGAATGAGACAATGGTTTCTTCCAAAAATTTCTCATTTGCTTTGAACCGGTAGCGCTACATTTGGGAGGAGAAATAGCGTTTGGTGATGCAGTTTAATTTTTCGGTGAAAACGAAACATTATATAATTCTTTGGGGTGATTTATTGTACAAATATAACTGAAGATGACAACCGCTCGACCGACATCAGCTCGCCGCGGCCAAACGAACACACCTAACCTTTCGTTGGTTTTCTTCGCCCTCCGCTCTTCTGTCTTGCTCTCGGGACCAGTGATTTAAGCACTTGCAATTTGCATCGTTCCGCTCTAGTCTTTACGCCGGCTCGTAAAAACTGAAGCTAACCGCCCCCCGCCCACCTATTACTGGCGCACTTTTCTATAAAGTGCAGTGACATGCTATCAAGAGTTTCCACAAGCGTTGCCACGACGAGCCACACTATGTGATGCTCGAAAGCGTGAAATTTTGAAGCGCTTACCAACAACCTGAGTTGATGCTGCTCTTGCTCCAGGTGTTTCTCCACGTACCAGTTGTCGTCGAAGTACCGGTGGCACTAGTGGCAGTAAAAGATGGCCCTCGGAAACCGCTTGGACCTCTGCGCATGATGGCAGTGAGACGTCATTTGCCGTTTTAACACAGGATATGCTTTCGCGAAAACCGTCATGTCAATTGCTCCGTTACATTTAGCGGGAAAACTATTGTCGCGTGATCTAAATTTTTCAGCTAAATTTAACATGGAAGTCAATGGACCACTTCCTGCAACTTTAGGCCACGTCACGTCAACTTCCCCATATAAATTTTCCCTTTAGCGGGGAAATTAAGTCGTGAGACCACGTCACGTAATGCCATATTTATGCTAAATTAGGTAAGAAAACGAATGCCTCTGACCTCTCAATCTCCCCGCGAATTTTAACGGAGAAACCATCATGTGACCCAAAGTCACGTGATGTTCAGTCACGTCATGTCAATTTTTCCCGATAAATTTAGATGGGAAATTGATGGGACGTGACTCTCAACGCTTTCTGTGCTCCACAGCCTTGGTCTGCGAGATTAAACTAGAGCAATTTTCGAATATTACTGGTTCGAGAGTCCGGCAAAACAAGTTTGCTACACGCCATCGGGCAATAAGGCTAAGTCCCAGTGAGTTGTGCCTCTGCCTAAGTGCGTGCCTGCTTCCGCGCCTTCAACACTTTAAAACGGTTCTCGCACATTTATTTTTACCACTTTTTTTCGTTAGGGTTGTAAACAATTTTGACAGCAATGAGAGGACATTGCATTGAGCTGCTTCAGCGTCAAGAAGCACAAGCCTTCTGGAGTGATGTTCAGTCAAAGTACATTATAAAAAGAGAAGACGACTGTAAACCTTTCAATTGACATAAAAACATAAACCCCGTCTATATTACGTCACTTCCGTCTAGCGAAAGGCAATAGGAGGGAGAGAAAGACACTTACCTTCTTTAGAGGCAGCACGCTTTGGCCTTTGAAAATGTTCAAGGATATTGCCTCAGTTGATTCCTCAGCAAGGCGGGCCGGGCTCTTGAGATTTCTACTTCCTGAATCAGGAGCCAGAGAAATGTATTTGTCCGACACTTTCGATAGTTTGTTCTTATAACCCAACACGAAGTATTCCCTGGCGGCCATATCTGCGTGCGTGGCTGCCGAGTGCGTCCTGATGGCGAGCGTCCGCACCTTTAAGATTACCGGTCTTAGCACGCTATTAATGTGAGCTCGTTCTGAGCATGCACTCTAAACATCGCCCTCAAATATGCCATGCAGTTAATACCCGGCCCCTATAGAGCACAGTGAACACCACCTTCCAAGATATGGAGCTGGAGGCTTCAGAACATTGTGAATTAGTGATTTTACCAGCATCTTGATAAAATGGAAACTTGGGCGAGTTGGTGATTTACATTCTAAAGTTAACAGCGCAAGCTCAGTCTAACACACCAACACACAAAGGGACAAACAGCACGAAAGGTGTGTTTGTCCTTTTGTGCGTCGGTGTGTGTGATCGATATTGCGCTGTTAACCTTAGAATTTCTAGAATCATCCAGATTAAATTTATGAAATTTGTGCCACTCAGGTCATGGACATGCGTCATTATTGATGTCATGAACTAGCCATACAGTGGAAGTGTTACATATCTTGGAGTACACAGGGTGTTTGCGGAAACGCAGGCCAAAGCACTAATGCAAAAACCATGTAATTGTACAGAAGAAAGGTTGATGCCGTAGTCGTTTGTGCTAACAGTCCCATTAAGAAACATTATTAGCGTCGTAGGTTATTTCACGGGGTATTAAGGCACACAATGGTAGAAGCCGGTTCACATATTGCGACTGTTTACGACCAGTGAAGCCGAAAACCGGCCTTTAAGCCTCTCATGACTGCTCGTACGACCGGAAGCGCAGTAGCACAGCCGGCCATAAGCAGTCACAAGAGGCTTAAAACCGGTCTTTTCAGCGCCGTTCACACACTTTCAACCGAGTACGACCGAGAGAGACAAGACCGGATTTTACGCTTCTTGCGACGACAGAGAGCCAGATGCGCTGCTGCGGAGCAGGTTGTACGCCGTCGCAAGAGGCATAAAATCTGGTCTTATCTCTCTCCGTTCTACTCGGTTGCAAGTGTGTGAGCGAGACTTAAAGGCTCGTTCACACACTTGCAACCGAGTAGAACGGAGAGAGACGAGACCAGTTTTTATGCGTCTTGCGACGGCGTAAAACCTGCTCCGTAGCAGCGCATCCGGTCCTCTGTCGACGCAAGAGGCTAAAAAACCACTCTTGTCTCTCCCGGTCGTCATAAGCAGCCACAAGTGCGTCGACCGGCCTCTAGTGCTGGCCTTACTACACACACAGGTTCACACCGGAAGCATCCCGCTCATCGTCTTACCAAGGAATGATTCTGGCACGCCCTGCTGGGCCTCGGGCCTCGCCAGCAGACGCCTTTCCAGGTCTTGCAGGAATAAGACGTCCTGGTTCCGGCTGGGACTCAGCGCCCCCGGCATCATGGGGACGCCGTCGCTCCCAGCGAACCTCTGTGTCCCCTTCCCCGCGTTGGCGCTGTTGTTTAGGGCGCGGTTCGACGGCACGAGAATTCGGTGGTCCTGCCGCGGCTTCCGGTCTGGCTTCAGCATCGTGGGTGACGCGGACGCCGGGGGATTCTCTTGCGGTCCCGCGGAACTTGGGGTTGGGAGCAGCGAACCCTGCGGTCCCCCCGCTTCTTGGTTCTCCCGTCGGACCCTCCATGCGTGCGGCGGGTTCCGCTTGGGGACTCGGCGTGCCGGCTGCTTCTGCTGTTGCCGCGGCGGACGGGGCACGTGGTCCGACTCAGCAGCGAAGCTCTTGCCGAGCGCCATGAAAGTGAAAGAAGCGCTGAGGCCACCCTTGGCGTCGGAAAGCAGAGTCGATGACGACTGTCTTCTGGGCGAGATCAGGATGCGGTTAAGGTCCCGCTCGATCTCCAGGCACCGCTCGGGCTCTGAGAGCGCCGCCTTTTTGTGGCTGTGAGGGAGAGGATGAAACGTTTTTGAGTGTGTTGGTTGAGTTCGGGACTCTTGGAAACATGGGGTAAAAACGAATAGTGCAACGCTGCTTCGTTAGGTTCGGTTCGCCGACATGCTGCTAGCAGCGAATGATGGAAAACGGCACGAAGAGCCTAAGAGCAGGTTTTATATGGTCCTTGTGTTCTGCGCTGCTTTTTCTTTTATCATTACAAACACACACGGCTACAGCTACAATCGTTGATACACGTAACTGCTAGACAATGACACATGTAATGGATGCAGCATGTGTGTATATTCGTGGTATTTTGTAAACATTTCTCTCTACAGCCAAGCTCAGGGTAGTCTTTCATGACGGAGTTGGCAAATTATATAAGAACAAATGAGAGATAATACTGCCCGAAATTTGAATGACTTTTAATGATGCGGCACTAAAAGTGAAGAGGAAATTTCTGCACTTGCGAAATAGCTAGATTAAGATTTATCACGGCCATGCTTTCAGTGCTTGTCACTTCTTCGCGGTTATTATGCAGGCACAAAGTGTTACACACAATTCGTGACTGAAAAAAAAAAATTGGGCAAGGACACTGACAAACGCAAACGATTCTCGTTTTTTTTTTTTATCAAGTAAAAACAAGCTGACCAGCTCAATCGCCACCTTTTTGATGCACCAAACAAGAAAGCGAACCCCAAATTACAGCCCAAACAACCCAGATCGCATCAAGTAATCAGCGGCCGCCTATGTCCGAAGCTGAACAGCTTCGAGATCAGTAACCGGACAGTGCCAGCTTATCCAAAATAATTAAAAATTTACATATCGTTTTCTTTCTGTTACAGACGACATTTTCGCAACTCCTAACAATGTGAACCCGCGAAAACGAAGAGGCGATTACATTCGACGGTACATCGCGAGCCGAGGTCAAGATGACAGCTAGCGTCCTGAGCAACCGAGACCTGTAACACCCACATACAGATTTGCTCACTTTGTTCGATTGTAGGCAACACATCTGATAGAGATACCCCAGCTGGAGATGCAAACGCATTTTCGTAACCCTAGAGTGTGTACGGTTATTTATACATTTAGTTCGAAATACTACTGGCTCCATTCAAGGAGCCATGGTAGGAGTTGGTACAAACATATAAACAAGGTGCAGATTTATAAATGAAAACTCAATTAAGTATAAATTCAAAAACAGATACAAAATTAGCAAAAGTTGTTTTGACGACGACATCATTTGGTAGCTTGTTTCATTCTTCAATTCAAGTGCCCGAGCGAAAAAAGAATATCAAAAGCAGTCGGTTTTGAACCTGTATTGTTTTAACGCTCTTGTGTGCTTTAGACGAGAGGACCCGGCCGATAATGGTTGTATATGGTTAGAGCTTTGAACATGAAGAGGGCCGTTAAGAATATTGATTAGTAATGTTAATCTATCAATTTTTGCTCTCATTTGCAACGGTTGAAGCTTCGCTCTAATAACTAATTCAGTGGACGATGTTTCTCTACGATAATCATTAAAAATAAACCGAGCAGCCAACTTTTGGATACTTTCAAGCTTGTTGATCCCGTTTTGTGTAAAAGGGCACCACACTGAGCTAGCATATTCTAGCACAGACCGAATAAAACTTTTACAAGCAATAGGTTTAGCGTCAAAATCAGCAAATTTTAATTTCCTTGGCACGCAAACAAAGTGCCCCTGACTTTGTTAACCGTTAATTCCAAGTGCTGGTTCCAGTTCAGTTTATTGGTAAAACTTCCTAAATATTTCTACTTATCGACCCGCTTTACTTGTTGTCCATCATGTAAGTAACAAAATTGAGCTGGCTTTCTTTTTACAGGAGACTGTCATGACGGCTGTTTTCACATAACTTAGCTTCATTTGCCATTTTTTAGTCCAACGCAGTATCTCTTGTAAAGCTTCCTGCAGTGTACAATTGTCGGTATGGCTTTTTATTGTTTTATATATAATACAGTCGTCAGCGAATAATCTAAGCGGGACATTAATATTGGTTAGAATGTCATTAATGTAATTCAAAAACAAAAGTGGCCCAAGCACGGAACTCTGGGGCACTCCCGAAGTGACGGGCAGTTTGTCCAAATCAAATTTATTATAGTGAACATATTGACTTCTGTCTGATAAATACGCGGCAGCAGCTTTGATTGAGAAATCGTGTCAAACGCCTTAGAACAATTTAAGCATATTAGATTAGTCTGGCCCCTCTCGTTAATGGCTTCAGCCAAGTCATGAGGAAATTTTAAGAGCTGAGTTGTAGTCGAAAGTGATTTTCTAAACCCATGCTGATTTTTATATATTAGGTTAGGCTTATCCAAGTGACATGAAATATGTGTAAAAATGATATGCTCTAGCGATTTCCACGTGGTGCTAGTTAAAATATTGGCCCGCCACCCTCTTTATGTATCGGAATTATTTTTGCTGTCTTCCAGTTATTTGGTAATACTGCATTCTCAAGAGAAAAACAAAACAGAACATGTAAATTATTGGACATCCATTCTGCTTACCGCTTCAAAAACGTGTTTGGTATCATATCCTGCCCCGTACTTTTCTTAGTGTATAATTTGTTAAAAATTAGTTAAAACTTCCTTCCTGAGTTTTGAAAATGTCACTAATTACGTCCGCATCGTTATCTTCGAGGCTAAGGATAACTCCGTCATCAGCAGAAAATGCCTATTAAAAAAAAATTGAACTCAGCCGCGGTAATGTTACTTTTGACAGATGACTTATCCTTAGGTGCGATATAACGCCAGAACTTTTGTGGCGCACTTCCCATGAAACAGCGGAGCGAAGTATTAAAGTATTTTTTCTTTGCTTCTGAGATTTCAAGTTTAAGCAGTGCGTTTAGTTCCGAAAGAAGCTGGCGACATGTTTCTGTCCTATTAGAGTTAGGCAGATTGCGTCTCAAACGCGACGCGTTGCTATACTGCAAATAAAGGGCTAACTATGCTGCGTTGTTCTGAAAAGAAGAAAAAGAAAACTGAGAGGGGGCCAAACAAAACTCCCGGTTTCGCAACAAGTGACGCTTATAAAAAATGTTAACAGAGCTCCTGCGCTGAAGCGTACGCTCGATGGTAAAGATGTTGTTTCAAATCAGATTCCCGAACTGGCGATAGGAATTTTACGATAAAGTCACGCATCCGCCATGTTCAACGATACTATAACACTTAGATGAAAATCTCGCTCCCGAAACCTGGGCCGCCGGCGTCCACCGAGACTGAGCTAAATCAGAGCCGTGTATTGGGAGAGTTTGGCCAATAGGCGGAGCAAAGGCCGCCGCCAGCGCCGAATATTCCCCCCACGCTTAGAGCGTAAACTAAATTTGTGACACAGCGTCGACCAATCAGGAGACCTCTACTCCAAATCACAAATCACTGCAGTGAAGACAAAGGCACAGGCGCGTGAGCCTAGCTCAGCGAAACGCTTTTGTTTGTACAAGACCTCGTGCATAGGAGGCACTTTCCTAAGCCACGCGCTCGTGCCCATGCCTTTGTCTGCACTGCTAGAACAGCGTCCTGAGACTGGCTGAAAGAAAGCAGTGCAAAGGGTGGGGTGCGCGAGCGTCTTGAGACGCGGAGTTCCGCTCGGCACGGCTCAAATTATACTTCGTTTCACTTTATCTGCGAGCGAAGCCAAAGCTAGAAGCGCGAGACCAGCGCTTTTTGCATTTCTCCCCAGCTCGCGCGCTCGAGCAAAGCCTGAACGCACCGAGCTTCCGTGCTCGCGCGTCCAGTTTTGCCTTCGCTCGCACATAAGGTGAAACGAAGTATAGTCGTGTCACAAACTTAGAGCACACGACCACCGCTAGGGGCTGTTTCGCGGCCTGTGGTTGGCCCCGAGATGCTCGGCTATTCAAACCAATGTATGGCCAAACTCTCTCAATAAACGGCTCTGAGCTAAATACGATAACAGCGCCACCCTTTAGCGACGAGTTGAAATATGAAAGTTGCTTTTTATGGCTAGTGCAAGATGGCTTTGCGAGATGCCGCCACCGGCCCTTCCGTGACTCGGCGGAACCAGTAAGAGCAGCCGTGCAGTTCACGGAGTGGCATCGGCGGGAGAAATGACAGCGTTGCGATCGACATTAGCTCAGTACTAGGATGATAAAAATCGGCGCCACTTTTTGAAAGCAGGCACTAAGGCAGTTTCTCAACTCAGTGGTTCTAGTAACGTTAGCCATGTTGCAACAACACGCACATTGTTGATTGACTGGGACAAGAAAGTGCTCCAATGTCCTACCACTATTTTGTTTTTTTGTGCGGGAAAAGCCTCTTTCTTTTTCAAACCAGCACGCAATTAATGTAATAGCCAATTAAACCTATATTAAAAATAATGAGGCCATGACTTGGTACTTGGTCTTGTACTAAAGTCCCGTTACGCGCCCGCGTTTTTTTTTTTTTTTGTACGCAGAGTTAAAGTTTGTCTGCTTCCTGCATAGGGCTTGTGACGATGTCAGAACGCCGAGTTCTTATTCGCTGATTGAAAAAAAAATAGTGCTTCGACCTCAAGGCATCTAGCATTGAGGTCTACTCACTGTGTTTTCTCAATCTGCCAATCAGAGCTCGGCGTCGTTCTGACGTCACCGCAACTCTTACAGAAGGAGCAGACGACTTGCTCTCCGCATAAGTTCTTGTGTGAGCTAAATTTCACACTCTATGTTGCGTGAAGCCATCGGAGTCCACAAGGCGTAAGTTTTACAACACACCATCAATGACGTGCGAGCTAAACAGCGAAAAAGAGCTGCACGCAGTGAGCGAGACTACCATTTTTTAAAAATTGCTGGTGAGAGAATACCTAGACCAGTGGTTCTACCGTACTTAAATCCCCTACCGTACCCCGTGGCAACCTTCTATGACTTTTTTTTTTTTCTTGTTTTATGCTATTGCTTACTTTAAAGGGATGCTGAACCGAAATCTGGATTCATCAAAATACGCGGCAAAAGCGTGCAACGGGATGCTGCAAACACCAAAACATCACTCATACAGCGATACCTCAAACGGATGACCGCATTTTTTAAGAAAGGGAGGTGCATTTGACAGAAATGTTCACGTCTTGTTTCTCCGAGAAAGAGAGGGAACGGCCTCGCGTCCTCTCCACCTCACCGCCTTGAGGGAGCGAAGCGAAGAGAGGAGGAAACGAGATATCTCTACGTCACGCTTCTCGTCGGTCTGGTTCAATCTTGACTTCTTTTCCCAAAAAATACGGCCGTCCATTTTTTTTTTTAATTCAAATTTCGTTCACCATCTCTTTAAATAAACCTTTACAGACATGTCTCATCAATATGGACACGAACGTTCCCATCAGAAACGAATTTGTTCTGGACAGGAGTTGTTCATAATCACGAATCAAGATTACAGTTGATAACCAAGCGCGACTAATACACTCTCTACCTTCTTCGAAGTTGTGAGGAAAGTAAGTGACTTATCTCTAGTTATACGCACAAAGACCTACGAATATGTTCTTCATGTTTGTCATCCGCGGCCGTGACACACAGAGAGAGAAGGGCGGAAGCGACTCTTTAACCGTAAAGCCACGAAGAGAAAAAAAATATTGTTCTGTGCCCAAGGTCTTTTGTTTTATTTGACTTTTTAGTCGGTTTCAGAGAACTTGTGTCTATAATAAAGAGTTCGCCTTGTCTGCTTTGCGAAACAACTAGGTCAAATGTCTCTATGCAATGATATGGGGACGTATTGGCCCGCACACCCTTATGTGTGTAAATCGCGCAAATTTTAGGACAAACATAAAAAAGTTCCACGTTTTTTTTTTTTTTTTTTTTTTTTTTTTAACGAATTGCTGGGGGATCTTTCTGCACAAAAAAATCTCATGTTCCTGCACTTTTCGCACACTCCCGTTTTTCCTACACTTAGATAGAGCGAATTTTCGTGAACTTGTGAACGATCCACAGCAGTGTGAATCAGCCCAGAAGCAAGAGTAAACACATAAAATGTCCTGTAAGACTTTAAAAATTTGGTGAAAGGAAATTCAATAAACAAGGACACGAAGTCCTGCTTTTGAAAAACACGACGCCACCGGCATGCTTTCCTGCATCTCTTTGTGGAGAAAACTGCGCCGTTAAAAAGGAACTCCGGCGATTTTTTTTAGCTACATAAACCAAAGGCATCATCTGAATGCGGATAGCTTCCTGATACCGAAATGCTGTCTCCTTCTTCCAGATTCAATCTAGTTAATGAAAAAAGTGATGTGTTGTTCGCTGCCGAATCCAATACATCGTCCTCCTCAGTTTTTCCCCACCATCCAAACGTGACGTCACCGGCTGGCAGCAAGGTGCGCGGCCGGCAATCGGGTACGCTCGCGCCCGCCTTTCTCAGTTCGTCAAACAACGAGAAAACAGGGGCCTTCCTGCTAGCTGAAGTTGCTGATAATATCTAGGTCCACCAAGTATGACCTTGGCCTGCGTACTAAACTATAAACAAAAGTAAAAAAAAGGAAGCAATTGGAATTCTGGTAGAACTGTTTTTTTAAACTCGGTACGCTCAAGCCGCGGCTTGCTAGTTTCGTAAAATCGCTAGCAAATCCGTTCTCTTCTTATCAGAATTTGGCTGGCGAAGAAAGATCGAAGAGTCACGCAATACATTTTTTTGAAAAATTACCAAAGCGTCACAGAGAATGCTCGGAATGTGTGTACAGATGTCCCACACGCTCGTGTTACCAGAAGAAACGTGCCATTCGTTTTATATTTTCTACAGAAAAGTTGATGTTGCATACGCCAGCACGTGTAACTACTCTTGTGGCATGCATACGCTCTTTCGTGCTTAAGTATTTTATCAGATGATCTATTGACCATTTCAGAAAAGCGCTTCTGGCCGATGCCATTTTCAGCGTTCGTGCGTGTGGCGCGTAATTTGCCTGCCTTCCAAAGCTGCGAACATGCACGTGCTGGGCTGCGACCTAACATGTGTAGACTGTAATTCTCATTCGTGTAGGTCAGATGGCAGGAAACTGTTCATAAAGATTGTGTTAAAATGACAATTAAAAGAACCGAAAAAGCTTTGCGGATACGTAACCGCCTTGAATCCCGTCGTAATCGCGACGGGTTTGCTGTCCTTTTTGTCGCCATTGCATGCCGATGATTCTGCGCCGGCTCTCGCTAGGTGGCTGCGATCAATAAAACACCGCAGCGACGTGGCCGGCTCGCTTCCTATTCGCGACTCCAACTAACAATAGACCGTTTTACTGAACGTGGGCGAGAGAAAAAAAAGGAGAAAGGGCTACCGGCGCTTTCCCCCTTTCTGGTTGTGTAGAAAGAGTGAAAGTCCCTGATGAGAGGCTTGGCCGGTGTTGGGTGTATACAGTGCCCCAACTTCGTTCGCGCTTTCTTCTTTGTTTTAAACTCTCAAAGTTAATTAGAGCCGTGGTCTTCGATGGCGACAGTTCCCCGGTCATCGGGACACCATTGCTGGGTGATAGGATGCACGAATAACGACAGAAAGCAGCGAATACTGTCCGAGGACCTATGTAGCTTACATGGAATCCGGGAAGGCGAGTGCGGCTGCAATGTTTTTAAGCTCCATCGCTTTCCACATGACTGGAAATGATGAATCATTCATCAATTTTTGCTTGCAATGGGCCTATTTCAACGTAGCCGTGTTTAGTAATCAACAACCGATACACGAAACGGAAACCTTAATTAACATTTGGAAACACCAGGAGCTGCTACAGATCGTTTTGCTGCGCTGTTTTTATCTTGCGTGTTCGTGTTCTTATATTTCATTGTTGATGAACGACGAAGACGTTCTAGATGTACTTATATCAAACCGCAGAAAGCCTCAAAGCAGCCTCGAATTCTTTTACGTTTTGATGCAATATTTTCAGTACTAACCTCCAATTTCTATCGCTGGCACGTTCGCTGCCGCTGTTCCCCCCGTCGCCGCACTGGCGGATGCCATGACTCGAACAAAAAAACGTGCACACTGGGTTCGAAAACGCTGATCGCAACTCACGAGACGTACCCTGCAGCGACTATCCAGCGCTTCAAAGCGCCCAATCAACGGAAACAGCCCACCAGCGGCGCTCCAAGGAGCGGTTTTGCCAGCCCTCTGGTATCGCACAGGAGATCGCGATTCAGGAAAACCGATAGAACTACCTTTTCAACAATTTACAGCCTCACCCGGCGGCGGTGATGAGCCTTCAACTAAGTGTTGTAGATAATAAAATCGAGTCAGTCACCAGTGCAAATTATCAAAATTAAGATAAATTCAGGTACAAAAATTTTTGAAGCTGAAACAGCAATGATTACGAGAAAGCTTGCACGCACCTTGCGAGCGTACCCCATGTTCATCAGCGGTACAGCGCTCGGTGCGAGCTCCATTCACAAAATGTTCCGAGCACAGTCGAGAGGATGGCGTTGAGGAAATGTCTTTTCGGTTAACGGACGCAATCCACTGCCGCCGAGACCGGGGTCATGTCGAAAGCGATGGAGCTTAAAGACATTGCAGCCCCTCTCTCCTTGCCGGATTCCTTGCAAGCTACATAGGTCCTCGGACAGTATTCGACGCTTTCTGTCGTTATTCCCGCACCCTATGACCGAGCAATGGTGTCCCAATGACCGGGGGACGGTCGCCATCGAAGCTCGTGAATTAAGTTTGCGAGTTTAAAACAGAAAAGAACGCGCGAACGAAGTTGGGGCACAGCAGACACCCAACACCGGCCAAGCCTCTCATCCGGGACTTTCGCTCTTTCTACATAACCAGAAAGAAAGAAAGCGCAGGTAGCCCTTTCCCCTTTTCTCTCTCGCCCTCTTTCCGTAAAATGGTCCATAGAGCGCGGGGCACAGTGTAACGTAAACATATTGACAATAAACGAAGTGACGTTAAGTGCCGGATTTCTCCCGAAAGCAGCCGTCAGCGCATGCAAACTTGACACACTTCGGCTTTTGTGCTGAGCTGGGCACCGTGCATGCTGCATTGTTCATCCTGGCCGGAGTGGTAACAAAAGATCCCCTCGTACCCCTCACCGGAGAAAACAAACACCAGCCGAACACTGACGCCGCGTTCGGTTATGTCGGCCGAGCGCTGAGTCACTGTATTTGTTGTCCCCATCCGTGTAGTTCTAAAGTGAACCGCTTGGGGCGCCATGGTCTGATTTAGAGACAGCGAAGGAAAAGTGGATTTCAAGAGAGTAGAGATTGCCAAGCAAAGATTAAGTGAATGGTGGCAGAAAGCGAGAGAACACTAGGTATTTTCTTATTAACTGATGGCAAGGGGGTTTTATAGCCTCACTTTCTTTTCAGTACGGAGTGAATATAGTTTTCACATTTAAATATTCTAAGCTTAAATGGTAAGACAAAATGGCTAGGTGGCGCAAGCTACCGCCCGATCCAAAAGGCTCAGCCGGATTCATCCATCCATCCATCCCCAATAGCATTACTAAACCGGGAAATTCATTAGCTACGTTGAGTCAGGACGGAAATTCCAAATATTTTCAGAACTTGATAACAATGTGATTGATGAGTGATAAAAATCGACACAAGCCGCGTGCATTCGATAGTGTTCCTGAAAAGTAACCCTTTCAACAGTGCAAGCGACTCAATTTCTGGCGAAATTCGCGACATTGACAATATCGCGAAAAATCAATCAGGCTAATATATCGGCGCATACCTTTCCAAAAAAAGCTGCTAGGCTGCTGATGCGTCTAGTGCAACTCTCGCGCCCTCTAGTGCAACTCTCGCGCCCTCTATCAGCTAGAAATTTTTCGCCACTATTTTGGACTGTGAAAACGCACTCAGCGCGATTCTCTACCATCATTTTGCCATTTTGCATTCTACATTGTCTGTCCCTCTTGAAAGTTTCCACTTAATTTGTCTGATGCATGCACCGTACCCTTTTTGTGTCAGTGTTTCTCCCACTGTAAGAAATTTGGGCTGGCAAGTCTCTGTTATAAAAGCGTTTCTGCTCGACATTCACGGGAAATGAAGGAGGGGAAGGACGTCAAATGGTCCTCCAGGCGCTTTTTCGAACAATGGCAAGTATTGTCCCCCCTCCCAGAGATAATCAGCGTAGAATCCTTTTCAGTCATGGCCAAAAATTGTTGCTCTGGTGGGAGTCAGTCGCGCCCGTTCCTCTGCCGTGGTACTGGTGTGAAAAAAGTAAGCTCTACCCAAAACGCGCTCTAAAAACATGTCATCTTGGATTCTCCCTATTGTCGAGATGTGACTGTGTTATTTGAGATATTTCTCAAATAAAAACTATTGTCAAAGACCGCTGGATTGTGTGGTACGTACAATATATTGTTCGAATGCCCTGTCCATTGGTTAACGCGTTCCCTGTCCATCAATAAACGGGTGATTCCACGAGAGATCAAACCTGCAGGTTCACTCAACATTTTTATATGGTTTTTTTATATGAGATGTACAAATAAAAGAATCGCACGAAACTGAACTTTTTTTCCCGAAAACCCGTTTTCGCTACGAGAAAAAAAATGTTTCAAGATAGCGCGACGGAAATAAACCTTCTCCTTGGCTTCGCCGTGACATAAGCGCCCCGTAGCTTTGTTTTAATTTTGTAAAAAAAATGTTACTTAAAAAAAAAAAAATGCCAGCAGCGGATTGCAGCGAAGCACGCCGGAGTCAAGACGCTTCGCAAGCTCCATTTTGACCGCTGATAACTTTTGTACCCAGCAAATGGTGTAACATGTCTTTGTACGCTCTTTTTGACTGGCCTAAAGAGGTTTGTACCTCAGAGTTTAAATAAAATTGAAACCTTTTTTTTTTATTTTTTTAATATAGGTAATTTTTGGAAAATATGGTTTTTCAAAATATTTTTTTTTTCTAGTTTATATTTTCCAGAAATAATTCAAATGCCCTGGCGTATATTCTGTATAGCTTTCAAAGTCGCTAATGTCATACATAATGAGATAGGAGGCCTGGAAGTTAGTGTACTTAGTTGCAACTGGTATGAAGTTTTAAATCTTTTATATAATTTTTAATTGATAAAGCACGTAGTAATTGCACGCGGTTGACTTAAACTTTAGTGTGTTACATGAAACAGGAAACATGTTTGGCCCACCACTCTTCCCTGCCTTCCGCGGGACCGTAAAATGGACAACTAATGCTGTCCGCGGTGGCATCAGGGACGTCGCGCAATCTTGAAACATTTCTTTTCTCATAGTGAAAACGCGTTTTCGAAAAAAAAAGTTCATTTTCGTGCGATTCATTTGTGCGTACATCACGTATAAAAAAAAATTAAAAAAAAAAATGTTGAGTGGACCTGCAGGTTCGATCTCTCGTGGAATCACCCAAACACATTATTTGTAAGCGTTAAAAATGCGTGCCTTTCGGCTATTTTTTGTTGTAAACTAATTTCGACACCTACGCTCTTTGTCGTTCGGCACGCGGTTAATCGAGCGGCGCCGTCAAAACTTAACGTTAAAAAAAACGACAACTAACATTCTAGTCGCATTCGTTCTGTCGCGCGCGTAATTAAAACAATTAGTTTACAGTTTGTTCTGCTTTTTTGTTGTTTCAAATGTGGTACAATGATTTCTCAACGTCCTCGAGAAAATACATACACCATGACACACACAATACAGCGGGAAAAGACAGGAATATAGCCGCCAGCATTGTTTGAAACTGCGCCTACTCAGGCTACTCTTATCAAAATCTCGGTTAGGGATAGCAGGGACGCCGGTGAGAGTCTGGCCTCAAACTCAGTGACTGGGCTCGAAAACGGATTGTTGTTCCTTTTGTCGTGTGTTTCTTGGAAAGGGAGAAATTTTAAAAACGGTCGCCGGTAAAGCTATCGTAAAATCGAATAAGTCTTAAATAAATATCCGATTTTAAGGTCATAATGGCAAACTAAAGAGCAAAAAAGACGGTATTTTACGAATAAAGTGTGTCGCTTATCTCGGCGAAGTGCGTACAGAAGTTCGGGTCAATGCACTTCTGGAGCACGACAAAGACCACTGTGCCGGTTTCCAGTTTGGATCATAACAGTGAAAAAAGCTGTTTTCAACTATTTGCGTTCAGAGGTTCAATGTTTCTTATACTGGATTGTAGGATTTGTCGTGGGACAGTTAGCAAACCCAATCGCAAGGTCAATTGGGAGCACTGAATTTTATCGTACAGTACGTTTTTCTCCGGAATTATTTGTCTTTACTTTAAATTTGGAAAAACTGGGAACACAGGAAAAAAACACGGAATCCTACATATAACACAACTCTAAATGGCGTCATGTTGTACCCGCGAACTATTCCCGAAACTTGCACAAAATTCGCGAAATAATGCGCCCGTGAAAATAAAGTCGTTTACATAATCGGTCTTACCGGGCCAACGGAGAAAATGTGGAGTCCTTCTAGATGTCAAGAACGACCAATGTCCGCCATCCCGGTCCAGAGACGCAAGCTCCGCGCAGACGAACCGCTTGATGACACGAACGTTCAAGACTGAAAAAACTGAATAGAAGCGGGTGTCAAACGCAGAAGAATTGGATGAACTATCACTTTCTCAAATGAGGAAACAGGACGATGAATCATCCCCGAAAAGACAGAAGGCTTCAGTCTTACAATGGAATCTTACGGCTTGGCCAATCCCACATCTGTACTGTGTCGGTGACAAATTGCCGTCTCGTGGTGCAAAAGGACGACTGGCTGGTGAGGTTATCACAGATTGCCCAACTAGCCTCAATCTAAACTGTTCTGACAACAAGAAAAGGGGGGGGGGCAGAAAAGAACGAGAACGGAGGAGACGGAAATAATTCCTGGAGAAAGGGAACAGGAAGGACAAAGAGGAGAAGAGGTGAACCTTTTCCAGGTTAATTGGTCCAGCATGCAACGTGTCTCACCTAGGGCAAGAAGAAGGGGGAGGTCCTCTTTCTCTAACCATGAGAACAATACCGACGACGAGATAACTTTTGCTGGGGGTAAAGATTCAGAATCGGAGTGACAGCCAGTTAGCACCTTGGATTGACGTTTTCGTTTTCTTCGTAGTTTTGTTCATTGCAAGATCAGAAGTTTGTTTTTCGGTTGTTATTTTGAAAGAAAGCTTGAAAGTAAAAGGCTAAGGCGAGCTGGTTGAGTATAGAAATCATTTTAACCCTCAATAGTGAGGACAAGGACAGCACCACTAACGTTTATTCCACGTTTTACGACCTTAAATAGGTACGTACACAAATTCATATTAAGAATAGCGCGAAAAACGGGACAAAAAGACGAAAAAATACACAGGACAAACGCGTCTTCGTCTTTTTTGTCCCCGTTTTTTGAGCTATTTTTAATATAAATGTCAGTTACCAAGTTGCCCAGCAGACAAGCTTTTACATACACAAAGAAGGGATTCCAAAAGGCGAAAGAGCTGGACGACGACCTTGATACGCTTGAACAGAGCGAAACAAGTTCATACCTCGAAACCCGGGCAAAATCAAACGAACGACAGAGAATACAGACCGACACGCTGTTTACAAACAAGCCCTCTTTGCCCACACCATGGTGTGGGCACTGCGCGTGCGCAGAAACCGGATGCGCGCGAAGTGAAGCTTCTGCGCCTGCGCAGTGCCGTCAACAGCGCCACCGCAGCTGCGTGACGTCAGGGCCGCGTGCCGGTCTATATGTTTCTAAAGGCGATTCACACAGTCGACAAAAAAAAGAGCACCTAAATAAAAAAAAAAACAACACAAAACTTTAAAAATTATTGCTTTAGGAATGGTTTAACATGGTTTCCCAGGTAAACGGACATATCAGTGAAACAATATCTATGCTTACCTATGCAGACCGGACAGTTTAGTAACAAAGAAATAGGAGTCTGGGCTTTTTCGATGCACTCCATGGTATGTGAAGGTGGACACTCTTTATTTTTGAAGACGTCTATTGGCGACTCTAGAAAACAGACGGCATGAAGTGGGAAAACCGGAAAACAAACAGGTCGTTTTGCACCTCTCCGCGTCTCTGGCGGCTTTCGCGGACACTTGCTGTCGGCGCGGTGGCGAACAATGCAATTTGACGAAGGTCCGAATATCTTTAAGTTTGCCTGAGTGTTCATTAGTGTGGTGAAGCCTCAGTTGATTGTTTTCTTCCATCCCGTGCTTGAAATCCCGTTTACTCCACAACACACGGTCGCGTGTTTTCGATTTCTTGAATGGGGAGCAATCACGGAAAAACATTTTGATTTCTTGTCTGTCTCGAATCACATTCAAAGTGAAGACTGCTGGGTAACTCATGAGTGGTTTCTTTATAGGAATGTAGAACAGTGGACTGAGGACGACAGACGAGGTGTTTCACTGAAGGGAAGAGCAATGTTGCAGTCAAGTGATTGGGAAGCTTCGATGGCTGCTTTTCTTGAGTTTGGTCAAGCTTGTTTAGTTCAAGATTGAGCCACCACAGCCGGTCGGTGCGTCAACTATTCATCCTGGCTGCTTTTCGCCGAAAAAACCCCTAGGGAAAAGCTGCTTGCAGCATACGATTAATGAGGGAAATTGTCCGCTTTCAAAAAAAAAAGGGGGGGGGGGATGCGTCCCGCAAAGTTAGAAGCCGTCACAAAATATGATCTATCCCACCTCCAATATTTATATTATAACCCCGTCGAAGCCAGCAGCAATATATGTCTACATTTCTCAGGTTGTGCGGCAACAAAAAATACTCAATTTCTCCCTTAAGGATTCGAAGTCAAGTTCAATGCAAAGGGGTTCTGCGTGAATCCCCAATCAAGACTTTCTTCAGTTTGTCCGCATTCGCCTCCGTGCTGCCGGCTAGAGCCATTTGGTTGAGCTTAAGTAGTATCTCTCTGTCTGTAAAATATACGCTTATTCAGCAGTTCACCTAATAGCTAGTCAACTGAGCTCACATTTTAACCCGAAGAATATACTAATATCGCTTTAGTGGGACATAGTACGTAATATAATACATAACCCGTATATCTGTCAAAATAACTTCTCAATTTGAAATACGAGTATCAGCTGCTTAGTGAGGCGCCAGTGGGTTAACATATTCCTTGTATCAAGAAGCGCTTGCTTATTTTTCGTAATTTTCCTGCAGCCTGTGTTGTTGACCGCGCAGACTACTGGAGCTGATGGCTCGATTTCGCAGAGAGGTGAGTCGCATGATCGACGCCTGCTAGTCAGCTGAAAATCGCTCAGGGTGGAACAATTATGTAGTCATCGCCGCTTTCCTTAGCTGATCAAAACTGATTAGAGTCTATTACCGTCTTTCCGGAGCCCATAGTTTCGGTTTTGAACGAAATATCCGAAACACAGGTTTTACATAAAAACAACAACAGACACCGGGAAAACAAAACTATGCTGCGCAAGTTAATGTGCACCGGCTAAACTTAACCGTCGCCGTTCAAATACCTATAAAATAGGACGTGAAACAAAAGAAAATCTGCTAAATTGAATGCGCCACCTGTTCAGGCGGCCCGGCCGAGCCGACGCGACCTGTTGCCATCCGCCATGTGTTTTTGGCGGTGGCGCAACCTATACACCAACTCATGTTTACAAAGAAACCGGAGCGCCCCTAGCGGACGCCACCTGCGCCGCGCAAGCGCAATGGAGTGTGGGCAAGAAGCTCGCCGTCGCCCATACACAAACCATTGAAATGCGATGTTGTCGGCGTTGGTGTGAGGCCTCCTGCCCTTTTCGCGTTCGAATTGTTGATATCACATATCCACGTTCTCGGAAGAACCGAGCACATGAAAAGTGACCTTTAAAACTTTCTTGACTCTTTTGGTACAGCCCCAGCCGCGGCGTTTTGACGAGAAGGCAGGTTTTTGTCTGGTTCTTTTCAAAACAAGGCACGAATACACGTGTCACATGGAGACTTCCGCCGAAAGCCGGAGACCCAAAGTGAGCCTGGCGCGCCACCACCGCGCTTTGACGTAACAGAGATTTGTGTCTTTTGAAACTGACTTGTATGTTCGAAAGCATGGGATCTGTATTGGGTCACGAGTTGCCCCCGTACTGTGCGACATTTTTTTGGCGCGATTTGGTCGGGAAGTGCTCAGCAGTCTAAAGGAAAAGGGGGATGTTAAGATACTAAGGATACGTGAATAACTTCCTGGTGCTGGTACCGCAGCCCACTGTATTGGATGACAACCTCATTTAAAGGGTTCTGGGAATTTTCTGTTTGAATTCGCGAGGACTAACGTTTACTCGCGAAACAATGGCGTCAGGAAAGCTGCAATTCATAGATTGAATTTCAGATTTTCAAGAGGACCACGTGTGCTGGGAGTACAGACCACGCTCAAAGAAAACGGTCTTGCCCTTTAATTCAGCACACTCCAAGCTGGTTAAAAGAGGGATCGCTTCATCCCTTTTGAAGGCATGTTTTGCCAAGTCGTGCCAGCACGCCGTTAAAAGTAGTTTTTGCAACCACGTGGAGCGCCTAAAATCGTCGGGTTACCCTGATCGTTTTCTTCAAGAAGTGGCTGAAACACTTGTTTCCAAGATGAAAAAGAAAGACGAGGAAGCACAGGAGCCCAGGAGGAGAGTGAGACCCGCTGTTATGCCGTATATCCACAAGGTCTCACACAACCTAAAAAAAGTGACGGCACACTTTGGTTTGCCGGTTGTGTTTTCGGCCCCGAAAAAACTGTCCAGCCTGTGCCAAAGAATTAACAACAAACAAGACGGAGGTGACGTTTGCAGAAAGAAACACTCTAGAAAATTTGTGGAATGCGCATCTTCGGTCATATACGAAATTTCAATGACATGTGGGAAAGGGTACGTGGGCCAATCGGGCAGATGCGTTAATGAAAGGGCAAGAGAGCACGCGCTATAAGTAAGGAATTCCTCCTCGGGCAATTTAGCAATTCATTGCGACAGATGCCCTTGCGCCCCGGAACTGGAGAAAACAAAAATTCTGGGAAAGCTGAAAAGTAAAATCTCGAGAGAGATGTTCGAGTCATTTAACATTAGACTGCAGGGAGATGACAAATGCATTAGTGCCCCGTCAGTGCATCTAACTGACAAGGAATTTGAATTCTTGCTTCTGAAGCCCGATTGGGAATATAGATAGTGTGTTGTTTCAATAAACATTCAGTTGAAACTAGCGTTTCGTGTTGTCGTACTTGCTCTGTCCTTGTCTTGCGGCGCATTTTGTCAAATTTCAGAGATAAGAATACACAACGTCAAACAAAAAAAAAAAAGATGCACAGAGATTTCGCGGGCTGTTTTCGTCGAAGGACGTTTCATCGAACTCTGTTATATCGAAAACCATTCCATCGAAAGGTTTTCTTGGTTTGAAATAGATTGCACAACCGACGTTACCTATCTATCGTTTGCATTCCTGAATTGCGCAACGAAGAAAGAACGTTTCATGATGTTTGTGCAGGTAACGATGCTTGGCAGGTACAACGAAGCCGCAAACTCAACTACATAACAGTGATATGAAACATAAAACACAAAGATGGCCAAGGCGTTTTCTTGTCCGTCTTTGTGTTTTACGCAATTCCCATTACTTATATTACCCTTACTCGCATGCTCTTCCTTCCAGGTTTTTAACAATGATCACACGTGACATCTTTCATACGCGGAGCGCAAGTTCGTATGCTTCTTGCACAGAGGTTGTGATGATATCATAACTGTCATATAAACCGCCTCGCGGTCTGGGATGCGTGTGGGGAGAAAAAGAAGACGACGTGTGGTGTGCAGGAGCGAGATATAAACCCGACGGTGTTCTAGTTCCTCTGGTCTCGGCTCTTCTTTACCTAGCCCTCGGTAACACGACATGGTGGCAGCGGTGGGATTCGGCGACCGGTAAATATTGTCTCCGAGGAAGCTAGAAGCACCACAGCAGGAGGAGACCTAACGAGAACAGCGAAAGCTTCCACCGGGCCGGCTCCATGAACGGGAACAGTGACGGCTCCGGCACTTCTACCTCCCAGGCGAGCAGCTCCCAAGCGAGCAGCGGTCCTTCTTTCTTCAACCCCTTCGCTGTCGAGCTCCCTGAAAAGTTGGATTTCAGGGATCCCCACGACTGGAAAAGATGGAGCACCCGCTGGGAACGATACCGGATCATTTCCGGACTCCATCAACGGGACGCCGCGACACAGGTAAACACATTCCTGTACGCCATGGGGAGGGAAGCGGAAGACGTTCTCACGTCACTCCATCTGTCAGAGGCAGAGCTAAATGACTACGGCGTAGTGAAGAGCAAGTTTGAACTCCACTTCATTCCGCGCGTAAACATCATCTTTGAAAGAGCGAAATTTAACATGAGGAAGCAAGAACCAGACGAGACAGTGGAGGCCTTCATCACGGCCTTACACAGTTTAGCGGACTCCTGCGACTATGGACTACTTCGCGAGGAGCTGATCCGTGATCGCATCGTCGTAGGTCTCCAGGACAGGAAGCTAAGCGAAAAGCTCCAGCTCGACGCCAAGCTCACGCTTCAAAGTGCAACAGCGACAGCACGATCTTTCGAGACAGTGAAACGACAGCAAGCGGAGCTTCACAGCGATAAGACGGAGTCCAGGGAAATCGAGGAGCTCCGAAACAGATACCCAAAAGATAACGGCAAGAAAAAAGACACACGCGCTCGGGGTACATCTAATCGTCAAGGAGATTCTAACAGTGCGGCGTGGAAATGCCGATGGTGTGGCAGTTCGTGCAAACATGAAAAAACACAATGCGCCGCAAGAGGCAAGAAATGCAACGCTTGCAAGAAGGTAGGACACTTTGAGAGCGTCTGCTTCTCAAAGCTTGCATCAGGGTCTCACAGGTCACAAGTGCACAAACCAGGTCTCAACGAAGTGTTCCTGGGTGCACTGGTGCACGCAGATAGCGGAGATCCTTGGTACATCAAGGCGAAAGTCAACAACCAAGAGATCACATTCAAGGTTGACACTGGGGCGGACGTTACCGCCATTCCTCATACCGAATACAAGGTCGGAGAGATGGCGAAGCTAGAGCCAGCCGGAGAAGATCTTCGGGGTGCAGGAGACTCGCCGTTGACAACACTCGGGAAGTTCCAGGCGACGATAACTTGGAATGGCAGAACATCGAAGGAAACTGTCTACGTATCGGAAAGACTCCGACATCCTTTACTTGGTCTCCCGGCGATTCAAGCTCTGCAAGTGCTGCCAAGCCTGAACGAAATCAACGCTGACAACCATCTGGAGCATGATCGCGTACTTACCAAGTACCCATCTCTATTTCAGGGACTAGGGAAGATGAAGGTACTTTATACGATCTCCCTTCACCCAGATGCGAAGCCTTTCGCGATCACGTACCCACGACGAGTGCCCATCGCGCTTCTGCCCAGTGTAGAGCTGGAATTGAAAAGAATGCAAGAGATGGACGTCATCGAGAAAGTGGAACACGCCACAGTCTGGTGCTCACCCATGGTGGTGGCCAAGAAGCAAGATGGAGCTCTCCGAATCTGTGTGGACTATACGCAGTTAAACCAACAGATTGTACGGGAACGAATCATCATGCCGACGGTGGAGGAAAACCTAGCCAAACTCGCAGGAGCTACTGTCTTCAGCAAGCTGGATGCGAATGCAGGATATTGGCAGGCGCCACTGGCTCCAGAGTCAAGAGAGCTGACGACATTTATTACACCAGTGGGACGGTTCCAGTTCAAGCGACTCCCGTTCGGGATAGCAACAGCGCCAGAATTCTTTCAGCGCGAAATGCTGCGGATCCTCGAAGGAATCCAGGGCCAAGTGTGTCACATGGATGACATTTTAATTTTTGGACGAAACAAGCCTGAACATGACCGAAATCTTGAACTTACACTCCGCCGCCTTCAGGAAGCAGGGGTGACCTTACACACGAACAAGTGCGAGTTCGGCAAAAGCAGCATCAAGTTTCTAGGACACATAATAGACAGAAGAGGGATTGCGCCGGACCCCAAGAAAACTGAAGCCATGGCCAAGATAGAAGCTCCCGCAAACTTGGTTGAGCTACGGTCATTCCTGGGGATGGTGAACCACCTCGGGAAATTTCTACCGAACATAGCGGAGGAAACCAAGCCACTCCGAGATCTTCTGAAAGGAGATGCGAGTTGGCTTTGGAGTGAAGCCCAAGAACAAGCATTTCGAAGGATCAAGTACTTGTTGGGCAAGACTCCAATCCTCACGTTCTACAACCCAAACGCTCACCGGACATTATCAGCTGATGCTTCATCGTACGGACTTGGAGCGGTGCTACTCCAGGAGGACGAGGACGGCATCAGGCGTCCAGTAGCGTACGCTTCAAGAGCACTGACTCCGACGGAGCAGAAGTACGCGCAAGTCGAAAAAGAAGCCTTAGCAATCGTTTGGGCTTGCGAACATTTCCGCACCTACTTGGTAGGTCAGGGGTTTCATGTCGAGACGGACCACAAGCCATTGGTACCGTTGTTGTCAACAAAACGTCTCGACGAGATGACGCCAAGATTACAGCGGTTGCGAATGCGCATTTTTGAATACGACTTTACAATATCACACGTCCCGGGCAAGCATATGTACACAGCAGATGTGCTGTCCAGGAAACCTCTACGAAAGATGGAACACCCGATAAACTCTACGGAAGCGCTAGTCCGAGAGTATGAGATGCTCACGGTCGACCTACTCCCGGCGTCGGTTTCATTTTTGGACAGACTGAGGTCCGAACTGAGGAAAGACCCATGCACGTCAAGGGTAATGACGTACTGCGAAAAAGAGTGGCCGGGTAGAGAAACGCTTCCTACGGACATGAAGGGATTTGCTAGCCTTTCTGCAGAGCTGAGCACAACACAAGGCCTACTAATGCGCAATGATAGGCTTGTTATCCCACGGAGCCTCCAAAAAGAAGTACTAGAGCGACTTCACTGTGGACATCAAGGTGTCGTTCGGTGCAGAGCACGAGCAAGAGATTCTGCGTGGTGGCCTGGAATCAGCAAACAGATACAGGACTATGTCAGCCGGTGTAAGACATGCATTCAGCATCGACGACCACCCACAGAGCCTCTACTTCAGACTCCTCTACCCGATCGCCCGTGGCAGGAACTCGGAACGGACATTTTCGAGCTCAGTGGAAAGAAGTACATAGTAGTCATCGACTACTACTCGAAGTTTATAGAGCTGGAAGAACTTTCACGAACAAACACAGAACACATAACAAAAGTGTTCAGCCAGATATTCTCGAGGCATGGATGCCCAGAAGTACTACACTCAGATAATGGCCCTCCGTTTCGATCGAACGACTTTCGGCGGTTTGCGAACGAATGGGGAGTCAAATTGGTGACTTCAAGCCCTTACTACGCTCAAAGTAATGGAGAAGCTGAGAGAGCTGTACAAACAGCCAAAAATCTTCTGAGCAAATCACCGAATGTAGCACAGGCTCTTCTAGCCCACAGAACAACTCCAGGCCCTGAAGGTCTCTCTCCAGCAGAACTCCTCATGGGGAGGAAGTTACGGTCAACAGTTCCAACTGCGCCAAATACACTGACGCCTCGGTGGCAACATGTACGCAAGTATAGGCAACAGTACGGCAAACGAAAAACAAGAGAAGCCTCGCACTACAATCGACGCCATCGTACAAGAGATCGCAGTACGATACCTCCTCACTCAGAGGTGTGGATACGCGCGGGCGCAGCTTCTCAAGGAAGGATACACCGCCAGGCGGGAATGCCGCGGTCATACGTGGTGGACACAAGTGAAGGCACAGTGAGACGCACAAGCCGTCACCTGCAGCCTGCGTCTTTGGAAGTGGACAACCAGACGGTCGGGCAACAGCAGCCCGCGACTTCGGATGTACACAACCGGACAGTCGGGCAACAAAGCACCGAAACCTCCGCAACTGTAACAAGGAGCGGCAGGGTATCACGCCCGCCAGACCGCTATGGACAATAATGCTTCGAAAGGGGGAGGTGTCATATAAACCGCCTCGCGGTCTGGGATGCGTGTGGGGAGAAAAAGAAGACGACGTGTGGTGTGCAGGAGCGAGATATAAACCCGACGGTGTTCTAGTTCCTCTGGTCTCGGCTCTTCTTTACCTAGCCCTCGGTAACACGACAATAACGCCGAGCTCTTATTGGCTGATTGAAAAAAAAAAATAGTGGGTTGATCTCGAGACATCTAGCGTTGATATCTCCCAACTATTTTTTTATATCAAAACCAATCGGATCTTGGCGTCTTTCTAGCGTCACCGCAACTCCCGTGCACGCAAGAAGCAGACGACTTGCTCTCCGCGTAGCTGTGCGGAGAGCAAGTCGCCTGAGCAGGATTTCCGTACTTCAAATTTCTGAAATGTCTGGTTGACTACAAAACATTCTTAATTATCTCGCTGTTCGGCGCCAGCGAAAGGGTCTCATCGCTTTAAATTTTAAATAACAAAATAAGCATATTCTGTATATGAGAACGAACTAAAGGAGTGTTCATTGTTATATGATTTAGATGCTGGCTGTTTTTATATTTTACGGGCCTGTTGGAGACCGCTTTGGACTCCCCAAGTATGCGGTGTGCAGGGTAGTGCACCGAGTTGGTCTAGCTGTTTTGACCCACGGCCCAAACTTCGTGTCGTGGCCGACGAAGAAAGAGGCACTGCACATTATATGCGGCCTCAAGGCGAAAGCAGGCTTCCCTGGAGTCTTGGGAGCAATCGACGGAAGTCACATCGTTTGCAAGTAGCTTCAGGGCAAGGATGCCCAGTCGTATATCAACCAACATGGGTTGCCATCGGTGCTCTTCAAGCTATCTGCGACCACGAGGCGAGGTTCCTTCACTGCAGCGCAGGAGATCCCGGGTCCGTGCACGACGCACGCATGTACAGCGGTCCGAGCTACCGACGATGTTGACTGCGGACAAGTTCCCCTTCGACGGCCACCTGCTCGGAGATGGCGCGTACCCGCTGCGGCAAAGCACCCTTGTTCCCTACAGGAACAACGGCCGACTGACTGAGCAGCACAGAAAGTATAACACAAAGCACGCAACAACGCGAGTGACTATAGAGCGGGCCTTTGGGATTCTCAAGGGGCGGTTCGGACGTCTTAAGTACAATGAAGCCCGCTGCCCAGAACGCATCGTCACGACGATTGGGGCAGCCTGCGTCATGCACAACGCGTGCATGGAGTGGCGGCACATGTACGACGGTCCCCTACACACCGAGGACGACGGACCCGCAGGTGACGGAACGGCCAGCGACTCCAGCGAGTCCAGTGGGTCCTCCTCAGACGAAGACGACGAACCCACCGCGAGTCGCGACAAGGCCAGGGGCAAGGCAAAGAGAGACTTTATCATGCACAGTTTGTGAAGCCCCGGTATATGTACTTAGTTCATGTTTATTCACAAGAATAGGAGACCAACCTACTTTATTATTTTTTTGCACATTCATCAATTTACTGTTAAAAATTAAAAACTAGTTGCAACTTCCACATTTCTTTGTGATCCCGTGGTAACGCGAACATGTGGTCATAGCGAAACTTCTGAAACCATGATTTGCCAAAATGGTGGTTTCATTTTGGATTTATTCGCGCTAATATAAAATCCCGAAACGTATCACATTGAAAAAAAGAAGTTGGTCAGTGGCACAAGTTAAATTTACCTTTTAATATTAGATATGAGGCTAAGAAAAAAGCTCTATATCCTGTTTAATAGGTACTTTAGGCTACAGTCAAATAAAATTCAATTGATTGTCTCATCAACTAATCAACTTCATCTATTACGGGTGTATCATTAGTGTTCTGCACCAATTCCCTCCACAATATCGGCTTTCTGTTTTTTCTTTGTGTCTATGAATTCTTTGAGAAGACTATTGAAGTCCTCCATTGCCTTCAGTTTTTTTTCTTCTAGTGCGGATATTTTTCTCCATCAGCTCTTGTGCCTCGAGCTGTGCCTTCCTTTTTCGGCTGACTCCAGCTGTCTTCGGCTTCGTGCTGTTGCTGTCCTTGATGGTTAAGCCAGCCGATGTGCTGGCGACGGCCAAAGGCACAATCTCCGGCCTTTTCCCGAATATCTGATTCATTTTTTTAACAAACGGCAAATCCTTCCTGCAAAGTTAGAAATGTGCTTTCGGGAGTAGAATCAAATCTGTTTTTACAAATAGAGAACTACGTACCTGTTGTTGCCTCTTTTGGCATTGGGGTCTTTGATGCCCCTTAAGCTTTCTTCAGGTGTTTTTATTTTTTACAGCACTGGATGGCAGTGACGGAATATCCGATTTCAATGAGGGTCTCAGCGACCCTGGAACGAAAAGGGGCTATTCTTTGTAGTTTGTTGCTGTCCTGCAATAAGGAACTGAACGTCATTGCGGCATTTGAACGTGGCAAGCCCAAGTAACGCCGTCGGGTGCTCTAGAGTGGTTAGAAAAGTTCGACGTTTCATTTATATATCTTTACAAAATAAAGCAAACTTTCCAAACCGGATAACCAGCTGTTTTATGAGCCTCGATTGGGCTCATATATCCCTGAGCAGAAAACCGGGCTTTTGTAAAGGACAGACACAGGTGCTTTTTAGACCTGCCTGGACAAACTCGCCCTCTGAGTGCCCAGTCGTAAGTAAAGCAAACACGTGTTTCCCAATTCATTACTAAAGGAATAGGTGCGCTTTACAAAAAGACGCCATATATATAGGAAATTACGATTGCGGTGTGAATATTTTATGGCCATAGTATACACACCCTGGTGCAAAACTGCATACCACGGGAGCGCTTCGTTGCCTACTTCCGTGGTATCGAAACGTTTGCACCTGAGTTCGTGAACATCACCTATAAATTGCAATGCACCGTTTTACCCTTTCCAGAACTTGTTGGGCACCGGATGACCTTTCTTTTCCACCGCCCTGCAGCAATTTATCAGTGCGAGGACAGCTTCTCTTGTCCAATAAACATACACCTCTTTCTCAGCTGGCTGTTTCGGAGGCTCAGCTTCCACATGGGCTGTGTATAGATTTAATACAAAATTATAACTCCTAATTCAGCTCTTCGTCTGAGTTCTGCACCATTACGCAATCATTGTCTGTAAGTATACCCAAATTCCGTGCCTCTTAAAACTTCAAATACACCTCGGGGGAAAAGTGCGTTAATTCCGGTGCTCGATTCCACCCAAAGAAAACTGACAGTGCAACTTTCTCAGTCTAAAAAAAATAAGAAAGTATGTCCACGGCGTTGTCTGTTGGCGCGTGACAGCCTCGTCAGCGATATTTGTTTCTTTTGTAGCCAAGTTATGCATCACCGAGGAAACGTACACCTCTTCATCGACATTGAACCCAATCGCCGGCATAGACTTCCTTAGAAGCCTAGCATATTCAAAGTATACCAGGAAACATCAACATATCCCTCGGCGCTTCACCTTCCGCATACGTAAACGGGCTTCGTCACATCACCGATGCAAAAAGAAAAGCACCATCCTAGAGGAAGAAGAAGATGATCCAGAGCACTGCTCCTAAGCTTAACAGACATTCCTGAAGTCACCCCTGAAAAAGAGCCCGAGAAGGCCCCGAAACGTCGAGTCCCTGTTTTTTGGGGCTTGGTTGGTCGTCTCTTTTTAATAACTAAATAATCTGGTCAGTGTCGGACGCCTTTAATCTTGAAAGCATGAACAGCGAGTTCACTCCAACGCTGAGAGCGAGGATGCAGAGAAGTCATTGTGACGCTTACGTTAATTGCTACTGAGAAATATGTGCATACCTCTTCGCGCAAGGTTTACGCTGTGAATGTGTTGCACAGCTAATTCGTGAGTTGCGAAAGACGTGTCGCAATAACTGCACAAAATGACGGCGTCGAGTTCTCAGCCATTCTTGCAATCTGTCACCGAACGCCCCGACGCAAACGAGCTTTGACAGCTGTTAAGGCCCATACGCACATTCGCGTTTGAGCGCGGTGCGTTCCGTCGCGGCAAGCGGACGCGTTGGGTTGCGAAGAGCGCTTGCGCCAAACTTGTACGCACAGTTGCGTTGACACGCAGTAAACCGCCGTCAAGAGCCAATAAGAACGCGCTATCGTCACTAGCGGCTCACCAATAGTAAGCGAAATCCAAGGCAACATGGCGGCGCACAGCGACAGCGTCCAAGTGTTCAATCTTGGGACAATCCCGCCGGCTTCCCCCACGTTTTGTCAAGCTTGAACCATCGCAGCCTTGGAAAATACACTTCCCACCGCTCCCCAAAACAAAAAAGCAAGTTCTGCGGGCGGAGAACCGGATACGTCTGGCCGAGTCGGCCGAGTGGCGCGAGCGGACACGTCACCCTCCTTTCCTCTCTCGGCTTCTGATTGGTCGAACGCACCGCAACGCTTCGGAAAGCTGAGCGAGTCTCTACTTGTTTGCGTTGCGCTACGGAGCGTTGCGGGTAGGCGCGCGCCGCACCGCAAGCGGCCGCTCCTGGGCGCAAGGACGCCGCAACGCACTCAAACGCGTTCAAACGCGAATGTGCGTATGGGCCTATAGCGCAGAAAGCAGACGACGAGCAGGCGGCGAACATGTCACGTGATGCCATTTACTCGTTTTTATCCGATACAACGATGATCCGATACTACCCGCCGCCGGATGTGAGTAGCGCGAGTAACTACTCTGGAGTAAACAACCTATTCTGAAACGCGGGTTCTGACGTCATCGAGTAACCGCGAGTAAGTTTTGGGACGCCAAGGTGCAAAACATCTACTCCGGAGTCGGATCGAGTAAGTTTTGGAACACAGACTCCGTTTTGAGTTTCGGGCATGGTTTCAGGTTGGCGCTCGCACCTTACGTGAAATTCGAAAACACGAATAGCGTGGGGCCCCTATTTGCTTGGGGCCGGGTTGCGTCAGCAAACATGGCGGCGCCCTTTCCACTCGCTTCGGAGCAAATTCCTCACGATTGTTGTAGTATTAGCCACTTTCATTGCCAGTGAGAGATGCAGCCGGCTTTCGCTTCGCTTAATCTCGCGGTAGTTCCAAAGAATGAGCGGTGTGCTCGCACCATTTTAAAGGTCGTCCCTGATTATGGCCGTTCCTAAGCCTAAAAAGTCGCGGTAACCGTTGACATGCCAACGTTTCGCTACTACGTCGCTCCGAGTGGATTTCGTTCGTGGCACGATACCTGCAGCTTAAAAACAAGTATTTCAAGTCTTCGAAATCTCTCCGGCTCAGATCTAAATAGAGCAGCTGCTCGCAAAGTATGCTCGCTCGCGTTTGTCTGTTCCGGCATAATTGAAGGCCTAAATGTTTGGCGACAGACGGCCAAAGCGCACGCGAACGCCTCAAAATTCCGAAAACAAGCGCCAAATTCGGTCAATACTTCAGCTTGGGCGAGTTGGTTAATCATGCTAATACTTCACAGCGCACAAAGGACGACACACCGTCAAAACAGATTCACACAAAGAAACAACACTCACGCAGCGCTGACTGTCAACTCTGGTATATATTAAACATCATCTTCGTTATCTTTTACTTTAACGCACTAAAAAAAGAAGAAAATAAAATTAACCAAGGACGAACAGAGAAGGAAAAGAACACGATAAAGAAAAGGAAAATGAAAGAAGAAAAGGAGTCAAGAAAATAAAATACAAAAGAAGAAAAAAATACAAAAGAAGAAAAAAATACAAAAGAAGAAAAAAAATAATAAATAAAGAAATGACAGAGAATAAGATCAAGTCCGTCTATAGTAAACGTTACTAAGGAGGTTTTCCCAAATAATCTAACTCTTTTTTGGATAAGGTAATTGACGGGGTGCTAACACTTAATCCATCTAGCAGGTCTATGCTAGCGGCCTCGATAATTTCTCTAGTTAGTTTGTTCTTGCTTGAATGGGCCATCTATTCCACCGGAGTGCTGCAGAAAAAACCACAAGACCAAGTTCGTTTCCTGTGCAGAAGGAGTGATATATTCTTTCCCTCTTACCTGTGGGAAGCGCTACGTCGGACAGACGGGTCGCTGTCTTAACGATAGGCTTCGAGAGCATAACAACAATGCCATTAACGCAAACTCAGGCCATCTGGGCATTCATTGCAGAGATTGTGGATGCTCCCCCCTTCTAAACAATTGCACAGTACTGGGACGAAGCAAGAACAAACTAACTAGAGAAATTATCGAGGCCGCTAGCATAGACCTGCTAGATGGATTAAGTGTTAGCACCCCGTCAATTACCTTATCCAAAAAAGAGTTAGATTATTTGGGAAAACCTCCTTAGTAACGTTTACTATAGACGGACTTGATCTTATTCTCTGTCATTTCTTTATTATTTTTTTCTTCTTTTGTATTTTTTTCTTCTTTTGTATTTTATTTTCTTGACTCCTTTTCTTCTTTCATTTTCCTTTTCTTTATCGTGTTCTTTTCCTTCTCTGTTCGTCCTTGGTTAATTTTATTTTCTTCTTTTTTTAGTGCGTTAAAGTAAAAGATAACGAAGATGATGTTTAATATATACCAGAGTTGACAGTCAGCGCTGCGTGAGTGTTGTTTCTTTGTGTGAAT
Source organism: Ixodes persulcatus (assembly GCA_013358835.2). Lineage (NCBI taxonomy): Eukaryota > Metazoa > Arthropoda > Arachnida > Ixodida > Ixodidae > Ixodes > Ixodes persulcatus. The sequence continues at coordinate 65,354 of JABSTQ010005564.1, read as the reverse complement.
CTGTTTTGACGGTGTGTCGTCCTTTGTGCGCTGTGAAGTATTAGCGCCAAATTCGAGCGCTACGGATCGGATTCTTTTGGCTGAATACATGCAACAACTTTGATACTGCTTTATATTGTATTTTTTTTAGGCGGATTGATTGGGATTTGACTTAATTCTTATTTTTAAACAAAAAATGTACTTGCTAAGCGCTAATGTGTTATGATTTTCAAGAGTTTTCTTTTTTATCATTACGCTCATTAGCCGCATTGACGCTGCAAGCAGGGAAAGGTTATCGCGCCGCGCGGCGTGGCGAAACCCTTAATGTATAAGCCGTCGACGCAACTCTTGTTGGATTTGTGTCCCCCAATTGTTTAGGGGAACTCAAACGTTGGGGCCCCCTATTCTAAAACTCTCTAATGTGTCGACGTTGACGACGTTATGGAAATGGCGGAAACTGCGTCCAAGACAGGCAAGTTTTGCTGCCGGGTGCCTGGGTAGCTTCTGTGGTGAGTTCGGTTCTGTTTTCCGATGCCCAGTGCCAAACGGCAACCAATGTGGTTCTGTATTTCTGCGTGTCAGCAACATAGCAGCAACATCGCGATGGCAGTGCTGTGCGTTGTGAGCAAAAGTCGGGAATTATCGCCGATGTGACCGTGCGTTCACGTATCAGTGGTGTAACAACAAGATGAGTTAACGTAAGCGGTCGGGCATTGATGTAGCCGGTCGGGCCGTGATCGGAGGGGGCGGAGTGTCACAGGTTGACATTCCGCTTTACATTAAAGAGTTTATGACCGCTTGAGGAATTAGGTGCAGTCGATCGACGTGCGGATAGTCATGTTGTAACGCTGGTCTGAACCGTAGCTCCTATCGTACAGTGGCCAATGTGACTGTCGTCTGCGATGTCCTGTTGTCCTCCACCCCGAGATAAACTGCGCGCTGGGGAAAGAACTGAACTGTATCGAAATATGACGGAAATACCTATATCTACAGTTTTAGAATTTTTGCATTCATTTATTTATTTAAAAGTTCTCTCAGGGTCCGAAGGCATTACAGAGGGGAGCGGGTTACATCAGTGGAATTCAACAACATACAATAAATAACAACCTATAAATGCAAAACAATATGTACATATTAGTGAAACGCTGAAATGTGAACATTGTTAAGGCAAGTTTTGAAAGCAACGCTGTCAGATATTGATACCACAGACGCTGGAAGGTGGTTCCACAACACTGTGGTTCGGGGTATGGATGAATAGTGAAAAATAGTAGTGTATCATTAAGGTACGCCCATCTTGTGTGGGTGATCGAGACATGGTGACATGTAAAAAGGAGATGCTAATAACTTGTCACGCAAAGTATTATTGTGGTAGTAGATTTTGTGAAACAGGCACAAACGGAAAACTTCTCTACGCGATGCAAGATTAGGCAGGTTCAAACTTGATTTCATGGATGTTACGCTGGCAGTGCGGTGATAGTTAGTAAGTATGAATCGGGCGGATCTATTTTTAATTGCTTCAACTGAAGATGTTAATACGTCAGTACCGGGCTCCCAAATTGAAGAGGCATATTCTAGTTTAGTGCGAACAAGCATTTTGTAAAGAAGTCGTTTAAGCGATAAGGGGGCTGCTGAAAAATTTCGTCTTATAAGGTAGGATGGTAGGTAAAATCGACATTAAAAAGCTATCCTTTATTTTTTTATGTTTAAATATACTACGGTTCCAGGAGAAACTGTCCTCCAAGTGGCGCGCTGGGATAAGCGCTAGAGGTTTTCGAGCTCACCACGGCGTAGATTCGTACACTTAACACCTGCCGCAAGTCGCGGCTTTGACTGCATTCAAGTAGATCGAAAAGCGATTTCTCTGCCCGTGTTGCATCGCTTCCAGCTAAGAGAGATTAATTAAATACGACAATTGCAGCCGCGCGCGAACAGCACAAATAGAAAAAGAAATACAACAATAGAACAACTGGCTACGGCATGCCGTGAGGGGAAGCAAACACATGGCTTGGAATCTCAATTGAGCGGCTTATTTTATTGGCTTTCCAAGCACTTTCGGCATCAGCGCTTAGGTTTTACTAAGAGATTCATCCCCTGAGCCGTTCGAAATACTCTCAGAGGTATAATAATACTGAAGAAACAATCAACATGCTGGGAATATTATTTATGCCTTAGGGTCAACGAGAAAATATGTACCTTCAATACGACGAGTATAAAAGGCGGAGACGCAAAGCCCTGAAGAAGTTAACGGGTTTTTATGCTGTTGTATTGATGTGTGTATGTATATGCGCAAGTGCTGCGTTCAGGTGGGACCCTTCTTCAGCAAGTGAGGACATGAGTCCCACCTGAACGATGATGTAGCACTTGCGCACAATCTGCTCCACTTTGGCCTCATCTAGGTGACGCCAAAAATTCAGCACTACGGCCTCGTTGTTATCTGTAGCGTCCCTTCATCGTACCACGACGCTCGAAGGTGCACAGTATACCTTCATGCACTTAAGAGGGCGCGGTACCTCTATTTTTCGTCCGTTTCAGACACCAGATGGCGCGCGGCTCGTGAAGTGGTTGAACGCGCGACTTCTAGATGGCGCCAGTATCGAAGTGTGGAAAGGCCCGCGTTCTCCGCTGCGTGAAATAGATCCCCTAAATGTGCCGTGTTCTCCAGGCGGAGGAAGTTTCTCCCTCCCTCGCGCGCGCTTGGTATGTCTGTGGTCGGTCAGTTCAGTGTGCATTGCATCGGACGTCAGTGATGATATGCGCGGTGGCCGAGTCCGGCCTCTGTGCTGGGTGATGCAGTGGGTGGCGCTCGTTTCTGTTCGGAGGTAGGAATAAAAATGTAGGTCCCCTTCTTTACGACGCTCGTTTCTATAGCCTGGGTTTTTATCTCAAGTGACGTACAGTACCGCCTTTCGAAATCGTACTTTGCCGTGAGCGATTGAGAGTCAGGTTAGCATTTTATGTTTGTCAACACTACACGTTCAATAAAGACCTCGGGCGGCGATGTAAATATGTGTTGCTCCCCAAAGTGTGTCCAAGGTGCGCAGTAACATTTGGAATTGGCATTGAAGGCGCGCAACCGTCGGTTGGTAAAATACGTGGTTAGGTTCACTCATTCAGTCTAATCATTTTCGCCAACGTCTTTTATCTGTTGCGACAAATGGCATGGTCCAGTCTATTGATAACCTTAGGCAGACTGAACGTACGGAGTGTACGGGCTTTAAATAAATTTGCTTCGTTTATGTGAATGAATAACTGTTTTCTCTTTTCCGTGCTCGGTGCTATGCAAAAATCTCTTAGATTTTATGGTAGCGTAGTGTGGCGGCGTTTTGCACGCTGACTCGCTATTGCATCCGCTGTGCACAATATGTGTTCAGATGCAATGTGTCAAATCGTATTTCCGATCGATATGGTGGATTTACTTTGCTACAGTGTTAAATATATTTTCCTGATTTAAACTGGTTCGTTCCTGATCTGAGCCCAAGTTCAACTTCGAAGGTGCAGACAGACTTGGCGTCATAACAGCCGTAATGCGCAGAAAGAAATTAGTACCATGAAAGAAAAACAAAAGGATACGAGGCGGCGCGGTGTTATAGAAGTAATAAGTGTACGAAAGATGCCATCGTACGTTTTTTTCTTGTTGAACGCTCCGCATCGCTGGGAAACGCTCAAGGTACGAGTAAAGACAGCGAGCTGGCGTTAAAATTTCCATCAAGCTGAAAACGAGCGTCACTTTCCTCATGCGCTTTCATTTCAATATGGCGCAATATGCGCGCGAAATAGTTACAGGTAAGGCAACAAAATTTAGATCTTAGGTCTGGAACACTGCCAGACTCAGCCGTGTTGGGGGCATCTCTCGCGAGTCAATACGTCAAAGGTATTGCGCGTCGAACTGTGTGAGTTATCCATTTCAGCGAAACCTTGATTTCGGAAAACTATTGTGCGTTAGAGATATGCATTGTGTTAATCAGCTATGACTATACCCTATCTCACTAGTTGCGCGCAGTACTTGGAAGCCGCGAGCGAGAAATAAATGACAGTTAAGTTTATAGGACAATCGCGACGTGGAAACCCATAAAAGAGAGTTCCGATAAGAAGAGAGCTTCCCCTTCTCTTCGAGTGCATGGGTTACGCTCTCAATCCTGCACCTGTGGTAACACTGCAGGATCATAAAATCGTCTTTTCTGTAGAGCACAGTAGCCTTCAGAATTGAGGGGTGCTACGTGAAAGCGAGCGACATGTCACGGGAACGAAGGCGAGGTGCTCCGGGCGTTGAAAACGCTCCTGATCGCAACAACAACTTTTTTGTTGTTTTTTTTTGTCAAGGCACAATTTCTTTTTTTTTTTCGTCTACCTTGATACCCCATCAACGCAAAAACTACCATAAATTAAAAAAAAAAAAAAAAAAAAAAACATTAGGTGGCATACAACGACAACGCACCCACTGGGACCCGAGTCAAGGCAAGAACAACTAACTACTAAAAGGAAAAAAAAATCATGTTCGCATACACAGACAGAACGCCTCCATCGAAAGAAATGAATCATGCGCTTGTTCTGCGTCTGTCAAAAGCCACAAAGGAGGAAGACAATCAGCGCCTACACCACTTCCCCTCCCCCTAAAAAAAATGAAGAAAAGAAAGGTTTTTTGGGCGCCCACGGTCACCCAAGCGATGACCTTGGAAGAGTATGCTATTGTAGCACGTTTGTCCCCCGGCTGTTCCCTTGTCTGAAATGCCGCGGTTTGTTTCCCCCATGTAACAAAGTCCCCGTCTTATCTTCCCCGTGTATCAACTCCGCGCTTATGGCCAGAACATCCATTGGGTCAGAACATCCATCGAGTCAAAACATCCAAGAGGTCACGTGACACCAGAGTCAGAACATCCAACGAGTCAAGACATCCATCCGAGTCGAAACATCCATCGAGTCAAAACATCCATCGAGTCAGAACATCCATTGAGTCAAATTACCCATCGAGTCAGAACATCCATCAGAGTCGAAATATCCATCTGAGTCAAAACATCCATCGAGTCAGAACATCCATCAAAGGCAGAACATCCATCTGATTCAAAACATTATTATATGAATTGAAAAAAAAAAATATACTATATGAATTTTTGTTGGCTCGAGACTGCGAATTTTGCGAAGTGCCAGTTTCGGGGATACACTTGATCAACCTCCTTGGTCAATGTCCTGGATGTAGGGTCCCTCGTGTTCGTGTTTTATTTTTGTCACTGAGTATATTTGGCTATTTGTCATCTGCAGTCCCGACATTTCAGGATGTCCTTAACTACCTAGACAGAATTACAATACACGGTGTTCTTCCGTAGAATGAACTGAACACCACGCATGGGCTAGTTTCCTTGAATAAAACTGTTTGAATGCCTCCCGATGTCTCGGTGTCTGATTCAACCAATTGACTTTATGCGAACGATATGCACTACGTTGCGTCTGGTTGTAGTAATCGGGACAAAAATGAGTGTAGAGACACTACGACAGGGTACAAATACATAAAAAGTTATAATACATGAAAAAAAAAACTGTAAAATGCGTTTCAACAGTGCTTCCGTAATTTAAAAACTACTATTTATACAATACGCCTCGCAAGTGGGCTCATTTTCGTCTTCTGCGCATGAGAAAGGAGGTAGCGGTGACGTCAGAACGCCGAGCCCTGATTGGCTGATCGCGACCCCCCTATCTGAGCGTCGTCTGCTCCTTTGCAGCGTCGTCTGCTCGCAACGTCGTCTGCGTCTGTCTTACCTTTCCTGCGACTTTCGGAAGTGCAGGTTTTTACGAGCGAGCTCGACTTCGCCTTTCAGAGAGGGGAGACGAAATAACTCGAACGGTACATTGTTTTTGTCGAACAACTAGCAGACGTGCATCAAGGGGGGAAGTCTAGGGACTCGCTGGCGAGGTGTCCCGAGGCGCCGAGGTTTGTCTGCTAAGAAGCGAGAGTGTCCGCAAGTTCCCTCCCAAATACTTTTTCCCTCCTTGCGTGTGCGGCGAGACTCCTCACTCTTAAACGGCGTCGGCGGGTTGGTGCAGTTAACGTCGTCTGCTTTACGTCTGCTAGTCAAAGCGATGGCTGCTTTACCTTTCCTGCGTCTGTCGGAGATTCACCGCTTTTTCACCGGCGAGAGTCGCCGCTGCCTCGGAAAACGAGGCGATGACAAGAGGAAGAGATTGAAGGGTTCACAAGGGTCGCGCGGGCATATTCCATTCAGCACGCCAGCCGGTCGTGGGCAGACGGTCTTGGCCAAGGACCGTCGGAGCACCGCTGCGCCGCTGCTAGGCCTATCTGCCGAGCTCGCTTGGACGGGGTCAGTGGAATCGTGGCCGTTGGAGCATTTCCCGGGTGTTTGTGGATCCAGCGTTCTTGTTCGTCGTAGTTTATTTCAAGTGCTTTTTACTTTTTTTCTTGCTGCTTGTAGTCGTGACGCGTGAGAAAAGCACGTACAAAAATAAACGTCCGTTGGTCGTCGCGACCAAGTAACTGAGCGACGCTGTCGGCCATGCTGAGTTGATCGTCGTAGGATTCCGTCGTAACCTGAGCAAAACTTACGATAATTTCGTTTCGTGAATACGAATTTGTTCTCACGTTTTGTCTTACGCACTCTTTCGGCGTAACATGGTTTTGTGAATCTGGCCTCTGCACTTCCGAAAGTCGCAGGAAAGGTAAGACAGACGCAGACGACGTTGCAAAGGAGCAGACGACGCTCTGATAGGGGGGCCGCGATCATCCAATCAGGGCACGGCGTTCTGACGTCACCGGTACCCCCTGCGAGAGAAGCAGACGAACTTGCCCTCCGCATATTGAGCGAATCCGTGTAGAGTGCTTTGTCCAAGTGTGACAGTAATTTAAAAAAAAACACACGATATAAAGCTACGATTCTCTTCGAATAACGTTATTGATCACGGCGAACGTCTGGGACAAGAGTGTCTTGAAAAATTCAGAGGCTTAACACAAAATTGGAAGTAATTGACTGGCGAGGTGAAATTAATTTCTCTGAAGGGCTTACGTTGCATAATTCACCGACCAAAGTTTTTTGGTCCATCGAACCATCGCGCAGACTCGGAGCCAGCCCGTCGCGCGCTCTGCTGCTCCCACCCCGATGTAAAAAAAAAAAAAAAAAATTGTTCTGTTTTGAAATAATGCGGCGAAGCAAAATACTTATAAACCAGAGCCATTCTGTCTTGAAAAATGTTTCACCATCACAAGATTGAGAGTGCTCTAACTTTTCGTGTGAATAATAATATCGTTCTTTTCATTTGGATGATTTTTATCACGTTGCTTTTGAATGAATTGCTAAAGTTTTTACCCCACATTGCCTGGAAAAAATCGTTTTTTTTTTTCCGAATTTCTTGGGAACGGATTGACATACATCAAGCTAAAATAAAAAATGGCTGTCACACTGGTTTCTTCCAAAGGTGATCTAAATACCTAGCATTTTTATATGGATTCAAACAGCCTTGGCCGTTGTCTGCGGGTCACGTAGCTGCCACGAATCGCAGAGTAGAGTGCTCTCGAGCTGCGCGGGTCCAACGACAGCAAATAAAACGCCACCGGAGACGGCAAAGCAGCGTAATTTGCCGGCAATGCAAGTAAATTCCAGTGTTAAACAACGTCGCGTGATCACGCAACATTACCGCTCGCCGCTTTCGCGAGTCATTGCCACTGCGCCGTCGCGTCCTACCTGAGTTTAATACAGAGTGGACCACCAAAGCACTGTTTTATTTTACACCCCGTTAAGCTTCAAGAAAGACACAGGGACACTGACGAGCGTACACCCAATAATACAGTGATAAAACAAAAGAAAAATATTTCGCTCCGTTTACATGCCCCTGACGATATTAACTTTAATATTATGTTTATTTATTTATTAATAAAAACTACAGACCATGAGTGGTTCAAGCAGGAATCAAGGAAAACAACAGCAATGATCTTACAAAAGAGAAAATAAACAAAAAAATAACTAACAATGGTACAGGAAAACTGAAGAAATCGGAATCACAGAATACATATAAGAACGCACGTTTACTGAATAGCCTAAATAACTGACAAGGTCTCAATGAGATAATAAAATCGTAAAGGCAGTTCACAGCTCGAATGATAGCAAAGAAATAAGAACATATCCTATCCACTTCTTGCAAATAACGAACTCAATTTTGTCCTTCATAAATGATTAAATTTTATCTAGGAGTGTATGCAAACGGTCCTTGCTTAACATATCGTTAAAAGTCGTTTACACAACAGCTCTCTCCTTTCAGGCAAAAAAACGATAGAACATTCAACTCGTCAAAATATCCATGACCCATCCGAGTCAAACCATCCATTGAGTCAAAACATCCATCGAGTCCGAACATCCATCCGAGTCAAAACATCGATGGGGTCAACACATCCACCGAGTCAGAACATCCATCCGAGTCTAAACATCCATGGAGTCAAAACATCCATCGAGTCAGAACATCCATCCGAGTCAAAACATCCATCGAGTCAGAACATCCATCGAGACAAAACATCCACGAATGGATGTTTTGACTCGATGGATGTTTTGACGCGTTGGATGTTCTGACTCGGAATCTCAACTCCGCAGTTATTCTGAGTCATTCCGATGCTTTCCAACGTTGCAAAACTGTTAGACAAATATTTGCACACAAGTATACACTGTTCGCAGAACTATCTACAGTGCTCAAATTCAAAAGCGCTGTGTTGGATTCGGGAACTCGTGTAGGTTTAGCTCATTGTTGGAACATTCTTATTCGCTCGATGAACTCCACAAAACTTCTAAATATTAAAATGGACTTTCCAGAGAACGATATTAGTTGTCGGGATCCCAGGCGACCGGACACGTCGCAATTATTGGTTGATTGAACATTTTATTTCATAATCACAATCCTATCATCAAGGGAAACGCCATTTCCTCATCACTTCTTCTACGAACGGAGTTGCTGTATTCGTAGCACACGTAGACGGAAACGGTTGAGACTGCGCTCAAATAATACCTTATTTTGGTAGGTACTGCGCAGCGATTACACACAATGCTTCTAACATAAACATGCTGCTCTACATGTGTATTCACAAGACGAAATACATCGTTCTCCCAACTTCATTGAAATGGGCATGAAAGCGCGTAACCGTCACTTGGTTGAAGTTCTACTTAGAAGTTATGTGTTTACCGTAAACCATCGTTAATTATTATTTTTTTTCCGTTCCACTACAAAACTCGATTGACTTCAAATCTTTTTTTTTTTTTTCATGTCGTCTCTACAGCGCTTTTACGTCGGTACTTTCGTGTTAGAGGACATCACAAAATGCGCTAAAAAAAAACGGTACGATCGATGCTGCATAGCCTTTTTTTTTGTGGACATTAAAAAAAAAGTAGTTGTCTTCACTTCGCACTGCATGTTTTAGCACGGAAGTTCCTATTTGGTTATGATGTGTTTACTTTCTTAAAACATATATACAGTAATTTAAAGTACCGAATTACAAACGTCGAAATTGCATAATTGCTTTTCGTTGGGACGCCATCACGACAGCGACACTCGTGTTCGCTCGTGGTTTTCGCCAACATTTCTACGATGAATCGCCAGGATCGCAAGATGCAACAGCGTGACACTCCGTCTTCTGTGACGTCATTTGTTGCCACTTCGGGACCGCGTTTGATGTATGGGCAGATAGGACGCTAAACACATCAGTCGGAGACGCGCTCCAGGCGCCATAGTACTGCTCCTAAAAGTAGCTGTCACGTGCTTTGCTCCGCGACTGTGATTCCCTCACAGCCGCTCTGACTGAGGATTGGCAAATTACGGTAAACGGAGTATAGACAAAACAGACAGAAAACGAGCTGCCAGCACACGCTAGTCAAACTTCCAACAAAAAGGATTAGTTTCTCCCCAAGCTGGACGACATTTATCGGGCATCTTTAGAGCTGCGAAGCTCAAAATCACGCGTACTCATAAGATTTCTTTCTCTCGCGTGTTTGTGATTTTTGCAATGTCCTGCAAGCAAAAAAAAAAATGGTGAAGTCACTCCGAGGGGGTACCATAACTGCGAGCGGCGAACATGAAGGATTCGCTAACATCCGTCAGGAGAGTGAACGGTAAATCGTCACGCAAACGTAATCTCACAAGCTGCAAATATTTCTTTGGCTTAGCAAGTAGAATATACTAACGACATGTGATTATTATACACAAGATACCATTTCTCGGTTCTTCAAGACCATTTCCCTAGTCTGAACGGTCGCGCTACGGACAGCGGCTAGCCGTCCCTCGATAGACTACGGAGCTGCGTTGTGTCGTCTGCTACTGTACCGCCAACAGGAGTGCGATAGCTCTGTGTTCCACAGATGCGTGTTGCGGTATGATTCTGTACGTCTGTCCTGGACGAAGATAAAAAGATAGGCTCTGTGACTCCCTTCTAAGCTAGCAAAAACGAACAGAAGTACAGTCGTTTGGATTGAACGGTTTCCGAAATGGTGGCCAGACATTGGAAAAGCATATGTCACAGAACCTGGTTTGCGAAATGGCATTAGTTTTTCGAGCAAGAAATCACCTGCTCACCACTGGGACGACGAAATCTTCACTATTTATTGCGTCAGGTGTATTTGCGCTCATAAAGAAAAATCTGAACACATCCTTCTCCCAACGTCCTATGTCGAATAACAAACACTTTTTTAAACATGTATGCACAAATAACTCATTTATTGCTACACTTCTTTATACACGTGCATCAAACGACGTCAAACCGCATTTGGGATTAGATCTTGATGTCTATACCAACTACATTCATATTTCTTTAGGGCTTTATTGAACGATAACTTTAAAGCATTCGACAAAGTAACACACAAACTACTTTTCCTCAAACTGAGTAAACTTAACTTAGACCCCAATGTACTTGCATGGTTGCACTCTTTCCTCAATAACCGGTCTCAGTTTGTAACAGCTAATAATACTAGTTCTCATCCTTCTCCAGTTGGCTCAGGTGTACCCCAAGGTTCCGTCCTAGGCCCTCTCCTATTTCTTATTTATATTAACGACCTGCCCACTAATATATGTTCACCTGTGAGTCCTTTGCCGATGACTGTGTGATTTATCGTGAAATTAACAGTGATTCTGACGTCCATCTTCCCCAGTCTGATATTAACCGCGTCTCTGAGTGGTGTGACTTGTGGAACATGAAACTTAATATTAACAAGTGCAAATATATGCGTGTTTCTCGTCGTGATTCAGAATGTCCCTCTTATCATTTAAATAACCGCTCTCTTGAAGCCGTATCGTCGTATGAATATCTGGGCGTGCATGTGTCGTCTAACCTGTCCTGGAAACTTCACGTCGACCATGTTGTAAACAACGCGAATCGCATGCTAGGCTATCTCCGCAGAAACTTTTATCTTGCGCCCATTTCATTAAAATTATTACTTTATAAAACATTAGTTCGCACTAAATTGGAATATGCAGCCTCCGTTTGGGATCCAGGTCAGGAAACTCTTATTTCAGAATTAGAATCAGTTCAAAACCGAGCATCTCGTTTTATACTTTCCAACTACCATCGTACATCTAGTGTGACTCAAATGAAATCATGCTTATCATTACCTCTCCTTTCGCAGCGTAGAAAATCGTTTCGTCTATGTCTGTTTCATAAGATTTATCATAACAACTCGATTCTGAAAGAAAGGCTTCTAACAGCACCTCATTATGTTTCAGCACGCATCGATCACCATTACAAAGTTGGCATTCCATCTAGTCGCACGAAACATTTTCATGACTCTTTTATTCCTAGCACCTCAACAATGTGGAATCACCTTCCCGGAGCCATCGCCGAAATCCCTGATTGCACGCGTTTTAGAACAGCCATAGCTAATATTTTCTTATAAGAGCCCTAACAACTGTATAATATATATATATTTTTTTTGCTCTATATTGTTTTGCTTCTTGTGTCCTTTGTACCCCACTCCCCTCTGTAATGCCTCTGGCCCTGAGGGTAAATAAATAAATAAATAAATAAACAGTAGTTATTGGAACACGACGGCTCGATCTCACCAAAAACCTCAACGTGCGAAGCTTCCACAGACGGTCGCTTGCGAGTATTCTCAATGTGAGACTTCAGAAGCTTTCGCTTGCCATAGGGAGATTGCTTTCGACTACAGCACTGCACAGGCCCGGGAAGCGCGCTGCTGTGGGAAGAGGTTGACTTACAAGATGACGTGCTACGTGATCACGTAAGATGACGCGTCGCGTGATCACGTAAGATGACGTGATTTCGTGCAACGTGATCATGTAAGATGACGTCATTTCGTGTAACGTGATCACGTAAGATGACGTCAGTTCGCTTGAAGTGATCACGTAAGATGACGTTTTCGTGTCATGTTATCACGTACGATTACATGATTTCGTGCTACGTGACACAAAGGGGGTGAGGAAGAACTAACGCTCACGCATTTCCATCGGATAAATCCCATTGATCGCTCCACTCCAATTTTTTTTTTTTTTCGTTTTTGGTGTGTCTTTGATTTTGCTTACGCGGTTGGGAGAGATTGAAGGCTGGTTCACACATTTTCGTTTGACTGCGACTGCAACCACTTGCGCCGGCTTACAGCCAGAGGTTGCTATGGCTACAGTTGCGTCGAGCATAAACATGCCCGAGCTTGAAAGGCACGCTTCGTACTCGAGCGGAACCAAACGCAACTGTGTGAACCAGCCTATAGAGTCCGTTTTGCATTTTATTGTGATGCAGCGCTACACGCTGATTCAAGATTTCGGGTCGGTGTGGTTCTTGGAAGACAACACCAACAACATTAGTGTCGTCCGGAACCATTGACCTTAGATACGCGCCTCTTCGCTTGGGGAACTGAGATGCGTTGATTGTTATTTGTTTGTTTTTTTATGTTTTTTTTTTAGCCTACTACAGACCATTCAAAAACTCGCCTTCTGGGTGCCACCAACTTCGTCTACTGTGCTGTGAAGCGCGTTCGAGCGTGCGCAATAGCTCTCTAGGCCAAAAGATGGTACACTGCGTATGCGTTCACAGCTCAATGCCTTAGGCATTTTTCGTCGGGATAGATGCTCCCACGAGAAGAGCGTATGAGATATGTGAATAGAATTGGAAATTTGAAATGTTTTTGTCCAATCGCATTTTTCTTCCTCGGTTATCAACGCTTTTTAGCGTCATCACGAGACGTTCAACCATAATACACTAGTGTTTAAAAATGAGCACCAAAAAACATGCACCATTTTTGCTCAAAATTAAACACCGGAAAAAGCATACCCTAATCATTACCCATGTCACCTTTTTGAGCAATATGTGAATTTCCAAAAGAACAGCGAGTTCTCACCCTCCCTTAGGAATACCCTGACTACAGAGCAGGCGACCCGTTTTTCCCCGCGTCAGATTGCGGTGACCACGAACCGTACGGAGGTCACAGAACGTCCGTGAAAAATATAAAGGAGGCAAAGAACGATCTACTCTGTGCACGTTTCATCCCCGATTTCCACGACCCCAAGGCCGAAGGACGTTTGTGTGAAAGATAACGATAAAATAAAACTTTGCGTAAAAAAAAAACGTTTTAAAAGACAAAAAAAAAATACAAACAAGCGCAACGCATTGACGGACCGCGAGGTTGTGGAACACCTCGCGGTCCGCTAGCCATAGGACGGTTGTCTTCGACCCATAGCTCCAAGGTGAATTTGCCACGTGCGAAAACACGGAGACCTACCCACCGAAAACCAGGAAAGCGAGACACGCACACTGACGCCTCGGCGTGCAGAATGAAACAAGATACGGGCGCGGAAAAATACCTTGCACAGTGCCGATCGCCGAAAGGACGATTTCGCATTTCGTGGACAGCGAACGCCACCTCACGGGAGAAAGAGGTACCTTAAAAACAATGAAAACAAGCACCGACACCTTGGTTCTTTATATTCGCTGTAGTTACGGAACAAATCGACTTACATGAATAATTTCGATAGTATTCGATTCCGTAATAAATTTAGAAGACATTAAGCGAAATACTTTTTCTGTTTTTATTTAGATAATTTTGTAAATTCGCTCTGAACGCAAGAGTGCCGAATTAGCAGATTTTGACCATTTTTATGATTTTTTTTAAATATAATTATATTTTTAATAAAACATTTGTTCCGCTTAATGTCTTGATAATGCCTCAATGTCTTTAAAGCCGAAATTTTCAAAAAGATCCGCGCAGCCGTTATTATGTGAGAATGTTTCTAAGTTGTCGAAAAACCTTATGTATTCTCTATGGGGCTCTGAGGTGCGCCCCCTCTGAAACCCAAACGGCGTGCCGCTTACGTCAAGAACATGTCTACCCTGTAGCTAAACTGTCGCAGTCTCACCTGGGGTCCAAGGATTGCGATTTTCCTCGTCAGGAACTGCCAATGCGAAAAAGGCACCTCTTGATCGTGACCTCTCGGAACTGCTACCAGCGAGTTAAGCGAGTGGCAAATTGGCCTCAATATGACTCCAAAGCGCCGGTGAGAGCTAAGCGCTCTATCCGAATGAGACTGAAGCGAGTGCATTCTATTTAAGTTCAGTTACGAAATACCTGCTTTATCAAGTATTTAAAATACTACTCAAGTTACTTTCATTGTAAAATATCTTGAATAAAGTACAAATACTTTGAAATGTATTTCAATTACTTACAAGGATAATTCCGCCTTTCGTAATTTGTACCAACGTCAGTGACAAAAACAGTTACAGAGTTGCGCAAATCTGGTTTACCTGAATGGTTTATTGACGCGCAACGGGAAAAAATACCATTAACATCGTAAGGTTCGTATACATATAAATGGTCACTCCAAATATAAGGAGCGGGATATCACTGATACTTGTTACAAAGCATTTCTGGGTCAAAAATAAAATAAATATGGTAGCTTCAGCTTTAGCGACCTTGCTGAATATCAGGTCCTGCGGCGCACCTTAGACGGATCGTTTAACTACAATCCATATTCTCTATATGGGGAGTTCACTACAAACGAACTTGGGATACGCAAATGAGTGAATCGATAACAAAGAGAGCCCACATCATAGCTAAGGCACTGACGTTCAGAAAGGAGATCAACGTTGGGGGACACTTTGTTGGCATTTTGAGAAATCATTCTGCTCGAAGCTCGTTTCCTGTCCTGTTCTCTGCTTATCAATGTTTGCCTAGGAACAGTGTTCGCGAGAGAAATTAAAGTGCAAACTTGACGACAAAAAAGGACGTTTTGTTATAGCAAAGTTAAATATACAACAAGCAAAAAAATGGTGTCTTCTTGTTGTGTTTACTTCTCATTTTTTTCTATTTGTTATTTTTTTAACACTGAAGTCTACATTGTTGTCGTGGGTCGTTTCCGGTTCTGCGTTGCGCCTCAGTTTGACAAACTTTACTTCCGTAAAACCACCCCTTATGTTTGAGGATTTTTTGGGGTACACTCTAGAAAACAAAAGGTGCCTTTGGGAAGGCGAAGGGAAAACCTTCATTGTACGAACTTTGGGGTAAAACATAAGTCACAATCGGCGCAAAAGCGATGTTTTCGCGAGCTAAATGTAAGTCACCGTAGCCTATAAGAACTAGCAACAGGATTTGGTTGATCGAATGTTCACGTTTGCTCGTGCAACGCCCACGCCACTTCAAACTAAAAAAACTCGGAAAATGGCGGAATGTCAAAAATGTATTTAAGATAACGAGTACAAGATACTAAAAATGTAATTAAAATACAGTATCAAATACTCTCAATCAAAAGTATTTGCAAGATACCAAGATACTTCAAAAAGGTTTTGAAATACAGTATCATTAGTAGAGTATTTGAGATAGGCACAAGTCTGCATTCTACCCGGCAGCGACGCGGCGAATGTGAAAGCTCTTTCCACGTCGCCGCAGAAGGAACATGAAGTATCCAGGGCCGGCTTGCTCGAAGCAGCTCCTCAGCTGAGACTGGCTTAAGAAAGCACTGCCTAGGCTGGAGTGCACGAGCGTATGAGACGCGATTTAAGCTTGAGCGCTACCTTTGACAGCGCTTTCTTGAGTCAGTCTCAGCTGAGACGCTGCTTCGAGCAAGCGGGCCCAAGTCTCCGTTGTATAATCATTCGAAGGTGAGGCGCTCTTTCGCTTGCGTCGACACCCAATTTCAACACTTCGGAAAAAAAGTCAACATTTTCTCGTGATCTTACTTCGTTATCGTCATCTTTCTGAACCATCCCTATTGTGATTTATACCGCAAAAAAAAAAAAAAATACTTTGAATTGTGTATGGGCGGGGAAAAAATGTTTTTGGGTAGATGTATCTTTTATTTCTAAATTATATTTTTTTTGATTTTGTACTTGATCCTGATATATTAGAAACCATATGTGTCTAATAAGATGAAAAAGTTACTCAAGGGAGTCAATGCCATTTGGAGTCAAAGCTATTTGACATTAATGTGATTTTCAGTACATGACATTGGTTTTTAATGGCCTCTTAGATACTCGTAAAAATAAGGTATTTTCCATCCCGCGACATCACCACCAATGGGAGTCGAACTTTGTTTCCTATATTATCCAGCGCAAGCTTTCTACATTTGATAGCACTTCGACGCCTCGTAAGTATGCATTGCCAAAACACTACAAAAGGCAATAAGCGCGTGCTAATGGCAAAGCTGATTTTTTCTTTTATATTTCTTTGTTGCTACTTTGCAAAGGGTAGTGTAGTTCCCGCAGTGCAGTCAAATCTACTTACGCGAAAAAGCAAGCGCGAACCTTCGAAATCGAAGGACCAGATGTGAGTAGCTTATCTAAGGCCGCGACACAATTTCCCGGCGAGCTGGATATCCGGCCTTCCCGATGGTCTCCACGCCTGCATGGAGTGCCGAAGTGGCGTTCTCTCCTTAGTAAGAGCGAGTTAAGCAGGTGACCGGAATTCCATAACTCGCAGTATAAGAGGCTCTGAGCCGGACAAACCGGAGGATGACGGTTGGCATTTTTCCTTTACACGTCTCGTTGATATAGGTGCCCCGCTATATGGACAAACTTTTTTGGGAAAAATCTGGGTAAATAGTCGCAGTTTTGTCTCGTCATCATGGACAACTCATATTATGAACGATTTTTAGTGAAAACTTACGTTTCGATATAATAACACGACATCACTGTATACTCTTTCCTCCCTTCCCCAATCCAAGGTGATCTCTTTAGCAGGACTTGCTCTTTTCTTTCTGCTTCTCGACATAATTTGTTGACACACGTTATTTTTGTTTTTTGTATTACTTTCATCACGCTACCTTCTACCATTTTACAGCCAAGACAGGAACGCAGGACCTCTTTTGTGGAAGAACAAAGGAACCAGAAAACGCTGACTTCAACCACGGTTTCGTGACTATTCCGGACCTTCTAAAAAGTTGAGCCGAAAGTTGGAAACTTGGTGACTGACGGTACATCACCATACTCGAGATCACGGACTTTTAGTCGGTGTCTTCCGAGAAAGGGAAGCCGTTACTGGTTGTCTCTGCCGTAGAAGGGGGACGTAGCCCACGAAGCGCGAGTTTACGTACAGTGGAAAGTACATTTCCAAGGGACCGTCATCATCGGGCGTAAAGTACTACGTCTGTCTGGCATGTCGCAGCAAGAAAGAAGCACAGAAACTAAAATATATTAGCCTCCCCCGCCTTAAATTAGAAGAAAGCGGACAACTCTTTATGATGAACCAAAGTGTGGAGCACATGTGCCAAACTGCGAATCCTCACAAAGTAAGCGAAGACCTCATCCTTTTTTTTTCATGTAATCGATACTTGGTTATTCTGGGCGCAAATTTGAAATGTACAGCTATTTTCTGAGGTTGCTCCCATCGGCTCTAAGATGATTAACGTTTCGAAAGTCGGTAATTGAATCGTTGTTGTGTGTTGTGGTAGCCTTGTGCAGAACTTATATTTGACCACAAGGGTACCGCAACACACAACAGCGATTCACTTCCCTACATTTGAAACGTCAATCATCTTAGAGCCGATAGGAGCAACCTCAGAAAATAGGTGTACATTTGAGCTTCTCACCAGAAATAACCAAGTTTCGGTTTTCCTCGTAAAAGTGAAAATGTCCTTGCGGCGTGAGTATTGCTCGAACAAAATATATTGTACCTGGGAGCAACCTCGATGTAATGAAGGGAAAGATGTTGGTTTCAGTTTTGCGAATAACTAAAAAAGTTGTGGTTTGCTTTGTAAATACTGAGCTAAAAAAATATACTTTTGATGATAAATATTTTAAGAAATACCTGACCCATTCAGGCAGTAAAGATTTTTTTTTTAATTATTATTTCAGTGTCCCTTTAGAGGCCCGTGCATTACATAACATACATGCTGTAGTGCACCACATGTGTAAGTAAAAGGTCACTTGCTTTTCTCAGAGACTGATTGCGTTGTTGTTTCTATGCAGGTTGTCGCAAAACACTTTGAAAGAAGACGAAGATTACAAATAGAAAAGGTGTCCGAGCGGCGACCGAAGGAAGTGGATGAGAACATGCAAGCGGACCTTGTCCAGGAGATCGCCACCCCTCCGCGCTCGGAGAGGCTCTAAATCGAGGAACACGTGCCAACGTATCAGTAAGTGATAATCTTATTTTAATCATTCCTACGTTTCTATCTCACGTCTTGAGTTGTTCAATCGAATATAATTAGATAATTTATTGATACTCAGTATACTTTAAGAAATGCCCGCGCGTCTGCTTTCCCACTTAACACTCGGGCAACCAATCTTTGCGATCTAAAGAATCAGCTCAGGAAATGACGAGGCCGAACATACGTTTAGACCTAAAAATGAACTCTGCGCTGGGACATAACGCAATTCAACAACATCATACTTCCGTCCCAACGCAGACGTTAATTTCTAGGTCTAAAACACTGGTTCTCAAGCTTTCTGGTCTCAAGTAACCCTCGCAGTTTTAAACACACACATACACAAACACACACACGCACACACACACGCACATACACACACACACACACGCACGCACGCGCACGCACACGCACACGCACACGCACAGACACACGCACACGCACACTCACACGCACACACACGCACACACACACACACACACACACACACACACAAACGGGTTCTCAAGATTTCTGGTCTCAAGGAGCCCTAGGAGTTTTAAACACGCATGCATGCACGCACGCATGCATTCATGCATGCACGGTCTTCACTCCGCGTACATTGCTTCTTTATGGCGCAAGAGTGCTCTGGGAGAAGCGCCCTCAACGGAGCGAACGTTCCCACCGCGAGCGTCTGACTTCGTCAGCAAATTTACCTCGCACGCGCATGCATCCTCCCGTTTTGAAAATGTGTTTTTCCCCAGACCACGCGCCGGCGTTGCGGGGAAGCAACACACCCGTGCATGGTCTCCGCTCCGCAGGTATTCCTTCTTTGCACCACGGCTCGAGAAGTGGCGCACTCAGCAGCGCGAACTTACTTGCTGCGACCTGCACTTTTTCAACTTCGAAAAATGCTATTTTCACAGCTCATCTCTAAGTGAATATCGAATAGCGTATTATTCGCACAACCCTGGAAATATCACATATTTTGGATATACAGATATATCAAAATATACAAAATATGCATTTGGGCGCTCGCGAAAGCCAAGAGAACAGCCAGTTTGAGAAACCCTCGACTATAAGATATGTGCTGTAGCGTCGAATCCGCACCCTAACGACCATCGAGGTCGGCAACGTGTTTCCGAATGATACTTTCGCTAGTTTAAGATGATTTTATTTAATTTTAATTTCAGTTTAAACAAAAAATTACGAAAAAAATGAACAACACCATCTAGCACATTCCCAATAGAAATCTCAATGTTCATTTGATATTTGCAGGAATGTCCGGTCCGCGTATTACAGAAAAATTAATGGTCGATACCCGACGCTGCAAGGTGTTGGCAAGCCAGCCACGGTCTGGAACGAACTCTTGAAGACCTGGGAGGCAAGGAATAGTCCAGGCTTGACCGACACGCTCCTGCTCCACCAAGAGATGGTTCTGCAGATGGAGGTGCTGGCGACACCGTAAGACCTCAAAACGCTGCATGTCCCCTACCACTGGATATGCGGTGGCACCATCGAGTACTAACCCCCCCCCCCCCCCCCTGGTCGTTCTGCCAGTTATACACTATTCATGGATTTGTACAAAGGGAGGCCGTACCGTTGTTTGCGGCACTCTTGCCGAACAAGACGTCGGCCACATACGACAAGCTGTTTGGAGTCGTCCGGGACGCCCTGACGCGTCGGTTGGGGTCAGTTGGTGCGCAACGAGTGGCCCACTTTGACTTCGAAGAGGCTGCTGTCACAAGTTGCAAGCAGCCTGCAGTTCCCAGGGGTCACGACCAAGGGGTGCCTGTTTCACTTTGGGCACTGCCTCATGAGGAAAATCGCAAGCCTAGGACTACAGGTGAGACCATGACAAACGTTTCAGGTTAAGAATATTTGCTAGTTTCGCTGTCATTACTTTGATAGTTGCCCACGCTCTTGCATGCACCATTTGTTTTTCGTATGCTCATAATCACGCCTCGGATCTCCACTTTGTGTTTTTCTGTACAAAGCCTCTACCGAGATCCATTGAGCCCAGCCTTCAAGGACTTGGTTCGCAAGGTGGTGGGACTTGCCCTTCTGCAGCCGCCTCTGGTCCTTCCTCATTGGCACAACCACCTGAAGAGCAGGCAGCCTGTTACGGGTGACATCCTTTTGGACCGCGCATTGAACGACTTCGGCCTCTACTTTGGGAGCCAGTGGCTTTGCTCACCAACCTAGGTGGAGCAGTGGAGCTACTACTTGGACTAGGACAACCTCAGGACCACCAACTATGCCGAGGTTTGGCATAGTTTCCTCAGGCACAAATTCAACTCTCAACCACGGATGCCCCTCGGTAAGTCCTTGGCGGAATCCCAGCGATTTATTCACCACCAAAACCAAGTAAGGAACTTAAGTAAAACTGGAGTATAACCTTTATCACAGTGATTCGTATAAGTTTTTTTCTAAACTTTCTTAATACAATTAAAAAAACAAAAAAAAAAACAGTAATTAGCCTACTTTTTAAGCAGCGACACCTGCTCGAGTAACACAAGCTCAAGATTATAACTTCTCCACCCTTCGCAGTCCGCATCTTCCGGACGCTGATTCATTTTCGCTCATACGACCAAAAATGAATTTTCGGCGATACACGAATGTTAAGGCGGTTGAAGAAACCCACACACACAAAACACACGCACACACAAACGCACATTTCCAGACACACACACACACACACACACACACACACACACACAAACACACAAATGCGCACACACGCAACATTTTAGGTAGTACAGTGTTTATGGACCCCGCATTACACGAGTAATTCAGTGGCATGCTACATATGAGAGTGATATGAAATGTATATTCGACTCGTTTTTATTACCTCGAAAAGAGAAATAAGCGTTCTGCTATCACGTACGATGTCACCACTTGATTGATTTCTTTAAACTTCTTTTTACTCCAATTCTAGGTTCGTATCAGGCAGCTGCTGAGAAGCGAGGGACCCAGCGAACGCCGTCGAGTCTATAGGAAGAACAATGAGGCGATCGAACGCCTCAAACACGAGATCACCGGTCACTGAAATGAGTTCCTGACCGTTCCAGTAGTTGCCCCGTTCAGGACTCACCACGAGCAGTTCAGCTACAGAGTAAACATGTTCTTGACACAAGCGGCACGCCGTTTCGGTTTAAATGCATGAAGGTATGCGGTGCACCTTTGAGCACCGTGGTACGATGAAGGGAAGCTACAGATAACAGCAAGGCCGTAGTGCTGAATTTTTGGCGTTATCTAGATGAAAGCAAAGTGGAGCAGATTGTGTGCAAGTGCTGCATCAATCTTTCAGGTGGGACCCATGTCCTTATTGGTTGAACAAGGGTCCCACCTGAACGCAGCACTTGCGCACACTCTTCTCCAACGTGGTCCCACCTACTGACGCCAAAAATTAAACACTTCGGCTTTGCAATGTAGGAGGTGTTGACTGTTTGATGAAAACAATAAGTAGCGTCGTTATTTTTCTCGTGAATGGGTGTCCCGCTACACTCAGTTTCTCAGAACACGGAGGACGCGTCCAACCTGGCTACGCGGACTTGTTCAAGCGCTCCCAATGTGGCGAGCGCTATTTCAGTTTCGCAAAGACGAGGACCAGTGTTCCTGGTAAGAATGCTAGCAGCATGGTGTGGCGACGAATTACGATGTTTTGTTTGATGTTTAATACCATATTAGACAACGTATATGGTGTGCAATGAGAATGACGCGAGCACGCGTAACTTCATCGATGGTGTTATTTTCACGAGGGCGCATGCAAATAAAATTCCAGATCAAGTTACACACTCGAGACCGAGCCAGCGACAATCGTTATACGATTCAAAAATGTAGGAAGCTCAGGCGACACCGTCTTGCTCTTTCGCGGACGGCTCTGACATTTATAAAGGACGAAAAACGTTCTCTGTTTGTTCATCCATGCACAGAGACTAGTCGTACCTCTGTGCTAAATCGCGGCAGGATACGTCGAGAGACCGACCGATCGTAGAGGTCCGTTTAAAGGGGCAGTGCAATGATATTCAATTGGAATGTTTTTTTGTTTTTTTGTTTTTTTATTTTACACGAGCTTAGTGACGCTAATGTAGTGGGACTCAAGGATACTCGCACGCAACGCCACTGGCCAAGCAACTATTTTGTTGCGGTGTAATTTCACGGACAAAAGCTAGCATTTTCATTTCTTTCTCCTTCGCGAAGCTTGATGACGTAGCTGGGCGGTCGCAGTACGGCCCAGTGACTATATTTGAATGCGGCTCATTGATTAATAGGACCCCGGCGTTGCGTAGCAACTTGATTTGGGCTCGTGATAATCGATAGCTCGAGAAGCATTCGAGTTGTGGCCCGTGTGCACTCGCTGCAATGACGACGATAGCCGAGTCATAAGAATGCCTGCAACTCAGCGCGTGTCCACTGCCTCGCCAACCCCAGTGTGTGGCTATAATCAACATTGATGGCATATAATCGGCTCCAGATCACGTGGCTGCTTGTTCTGGCTGCGAGTAGAGGGAATGAGCGCTGTTCATTTTTCTTTATTTTTTCTCTGAGACTTCGATTGCGTCTGGTGAAAAACGAACGGATGTTTCCCAGGTCATTAACGTCAGGGATACGTTCTAAGCGGTATTGGCATGAAGGACGAAAATCGTTGCATTGCCCCTTCAAAGTGGGTCCATCGAGGAAGGTTGTAAACAAACTTGCTTTGATAATCACTATGTACAAAACCGTGACGGAGGCGAAAAAATTGGATACTTTGAAGTTCAAGATATCTTCAAGTTCAAAGTTTCCAATTTTTCCGCCTCAGTCTCGAGTTAACTTTACGAATGATTAACTATCATGTTTAACAATGACCAGCTCGCTTGCACACTAACTGTCTTCTCATATTGCTTTGATAGGCATAGCGTGACGAAGATACGTTGTTTAAAGTGGACCCCGTCAGTGGAAACTAAGCGTGAGGGCATCTCGCAAGATCACTCAGCGAAAAAACAAGGCTCAAACCAGAGATTTTGCTAGTGAAGGCCATACTCAATCTCCAGAGGAGTCAGCAGCAAATTAAGCAAGCAGAGCGACTGGCTGAGCTAGCAGACGACAAGCGGTGCCAAATTCGCCGAAAGCGCCACCATATCGGACACACTTTCGGGCACCCTCCGTTTTACGGCGCCTATGGGAAATTCTACAAAGGAAGTGGTCTAATAATATTAAAAATTATCTTAATAATGATTTTATTTGCCCATCAGGAATGCAATGTTATAAGTATGGGCATATCAAAGCGAGCTAAAGGCTTGTGTGATGACGCCCTAAAAAATTAAAAAACACTAAGATCGGCAAAAATGCAAAAGTAGAAAAAAAAAAAACACGACGAAGAGAAGTAAAATATTGTCAGGACAGGAAGCTATACATAAATGTCATCAGAACTATTAGAGCAATGGAAATGAAAAGCAGAAATGTCGCTAATCATAGCAAAAAAAAAGTAAGTAAAAACTAAATAACTTCAGCAGAACTATACTGAAATGGAAACACGACGCTGGAAAATCATATGAAGGAAAAAAAAAGTCGTAATTGTCATCAGACAGTGACAAAAAGAAAAAAAAGCAGTGAGTGAATAAGCGAATTAATACACACATAAAAAAACGAGAAAGCAAAATGCAACACAGTTACAAAATGACACTACATGGCATAAGAAAAACAAATAATTGTAAAACAAAATCATAAAAAACAAGAAAAAAACGGAAGACATAGAAATTATGGCGCACCGTGCATTCACGAGGGCGCCTATCAAGCCAACCTGGCATAGGTGCCGCGGGGCAGCTAAGCAGTTGCCTCGCCTCAGACACGATCACATGGTCGTGTCGCTGCGGGGTCGATTGGGATCTCGAATTCGGCTCCCGACGTGCCGCTTTCTCTCCTAGCCACTTGATGGCGCTGCAGGCGCCCCATGGCGGGCGAGGAGAAAACCTCCTCGCCCCTCGGTCGATATAGTCGGGTAACCGGGAGGCAAGAGTCTCTTAGGATTCCACCCGGGCTCAAGATATGCAAGTGCAAGCAACTGCTCTCGGGCAATGGCGGGACACGAGGCCTAGGGGCTCTCTTTGTGTTTAGCTTTGGGCTTAACGTACGTATGTAAATATTTGAGTAATGTCGCGTGTATTTGTAGTATAGATTGAGTGTCTTGTAGCGTTGTGTTTTTATGTACCAATAAACGGGGAGCGGAATCCCGCTCCCGTGAAAGAACCAGGCAGCAGACTACGGAGGCGGGACCATCCACCGGGAGACGGGAAATCCCGCCTCGCGCTCCGCACCCCACAGTGGCGGCGTCGCGCAGCTGGCTGAGGCGATTACCTCACTGGGACCGGCGTTCAACCGAACGGAACTGTTCGAAGCACAGCAGAGCGATTCGTTTCGTCGCGCTATCTTCGACCGGCTCAGGCAAGAGATGGATCCTGACCAGACAGGCGAAAGGACGCTACGGCACTCCGGAACACCGAGAGGGCCAAGTGCCACCGCCCAGGAGTCAGACATTGAAGCAGGTGAGCTGGAGTCTTACCTGATCGATGGGGACGGCGTCCTACTGCGCTACTTCCCGGAAGAGAGCGATTCAAGTGAGTCGTTCAAGGCCGTGATTCCCCGCGATCTCAGAGTGGCAGTGCTGCGTCACTACCGCGATGCGGACGGTCACGGCAGTGCACCGAAGTCGTGGCATAAGCTGCGCCGTTTCGCTACCTGGCCGGGCATGAAGGGGCAGCTGTGCCGGTATGTCCGGAGCTGCGGAGTGTGCCAAGAGCGCAAGCCCAGGGGGGGGGGGGGGGGGGGGCAGACCACCCGGCCTGCTCGAGCCCATCGTGAGTACGCGGCCATGGGAGATCGCGGCCTGCGACTTGATGGGACCCCTGCCGCGGTCAAGCGGAGGCTACCAACATGTGTTGGTAGTAACCTGCCACTTCACCGGATTCGTCGAGATGTTTCCAATGCGGAAGTTGACAGCCTAGGGAGTCCTGAGCAGGCTGTCCGAGGTCTGGTGCCGCTACGGGTTCCCCGAGAGACTGGTGAGTGACAACGCCTCGATATTTTGCTCGAAAGTCTTCGCGGCAACCTGCCAGGCCCTCGGGATTAAGCATTGTAAGACTTCGTGTTACCATCCCCAAGGAAATGTGACCGAGCGGCGGAACCGCGCATCAAGCCGCTGCTTGGGGCGTATGCTCGTAAGCAGCGGGACTGGGATCTGCACTTGGATTCGATTTCGTTTGCATTGCGGTCCAACCTCAACCGCAGCACTGGGTTCACGCCCGCGCTGCTGAACTTCGGCAGAGAACTCTCTACGCCGACCGATGCGGTTCTTCGCCCGCGACAGAGCGCGGCCAGAGCGGTGCACTCGCACGAGGATTTCGCGACGCGGACAAGAGAGCGACTGTCGCGGGCGCTGGACGCCGCTCGTGGAAACAGGGCTCGCGCGCGGGCAGAGCAGAAGAACACCTACGACAAAGCGCACCGCGATGCGCAGTTCGAGGTGGGCGACACCGTTCTTCGGCGAAGTCACGTTCAGAGCGATGCGAGTAAGTTCTTCTCGGCGGCGTTGGCCCCCAAGTGGGTTGGCCCCTTCGTCATCGATTCCAAGAAGTCCCGTCTGACATACACGCTGAGGGACCAGAATTCTGATCTCGTCCGCGGGACAGTTCACATCGGCGAACTGAAACCCTTTTTCCCCAGGGAAGGGGATGAGCCGGTTATGCGGCCGCAAAGGGGCATTCGCGGGCACCAACGATCTCAGGATTTCCTGGGACCACCGCGGCACCGCTACAACACGCGTAGCCGGAGGCAACCCGATGGGATCGGAACCTCGTAGAGTGCGTGGCCTGGGAAAGGGAAGAAGAGGGTGAACGATCCGAAATCGGCGTTCCCGGCATTGTTTTCGTTTTTTTTTCCTTTGTGGGCGGGATGGAAGGGTGCCTCGGAACCCTCAGTGTTTTTTTTTTTCTTGTTTTTGCTTTCAATGTTTTTATTTTTGTGCACGGCGTTTGGCTGGTAAACTGTCATCCGCCCTGCGGCTGCTGCCTCGAGACGCAACTTGGTGTGCACCGAATGGTCCTCTCCTGGGAGACGACGAAAGGATAAGTCGCCGTTTGGACAAACACCAGCCTGGGCTGAACTCCTCGTCTTCGGGCAGCGTATTCCCCGGCCGGAACCACAGCTGGGGGAGCCTCGTTGGACGTCCGCGACGCCACGCAGGACGCCGGGGTGCAGTGCTCAGTGACTTTGGACTTCCAGCCCCGCATCGCTCCGGGAGGGCTGTCGCAGCTGGGTCACAACCACAGTCCTTCTTCGGTGCACCTCTCCGGGGGGGGGGGGGCAGTCTCATGGTGGCCAGGCAGGCTGTTCAAGGACCCCGTTTCCCCGGAGGCCGCCGCCAAGCCGAAGTCGACACAGTCTACTGTGAGGGGTGCGGTGGCCGCGCACCCCAGGCCTCGGGCGAACTGATGGACCTCAGTGAGGACGACCCATGGGATCAGTGGTGTGGGTGTGCGTGCGGGGGGGTCTCCAGGCCAAACAAAGCGACGGTGTTCCCGAGCAGCCTAGCCGTACGTCTGAATTCCGGCGTACTTCGATTTTTAGGAGAGGGGAGTATGGCGCACCGTGCATTCACGAGGGCGCCTATCAAGCCAACCTGGCATAGGTGCCGCGGGGCAGCTAAGCAGTTGCCTCGCCTCAGACACGATCACATGGTCGTGTCGCTGCGGGGTCGATTGGGATCTCGAATTCGGCTCCCGACGTGCCGCTTTCTCTCCTAGCCACTGGATGGCGCTGCAGGCGCCCCATGACGGGCGAGGAGAAAACCTCCTCGCCCCTCGGTCGATATAGTCGGGTAACCGGGAGGCAAGAGTCTCTTAGGATTCCACCCGGGCTCAAGATAAGCAAGTGCAAGCAACTGCTCTCGGGCAATGGCGGGACACGAGGCCTAGGGGCTCTCTTTGTGTTTAGCTTTGGGCTTAACGTACGTATGTAAATATTTGAGAAATGTCGCGTGTATTTGTAGTATAGATTGAGTGTCTTGTAGCGTTGTGTTTTTAAGTACCAATAAACGGGGAGCGGATTCCCGCTCCCGTGAAAGAACCAGGCTGGACTCGGGTTGTTGACGGACCACGTGGGAAACGCCGAATCGGCGGCGGTACGCGAATTCCTACAAAATGTCATCAGAATCATTGGGGAAGAAGGGGCCAGAGAAAAAAATAG
Source organism: Ixodes persulcatus (assembly GCA_013358835.2). Lineage (NCBI taxonomy): Eukaryota > Metazoa > Arthropoda > Arachnida > Ixodida > Ixodidae > Ixodes > Ixodes persulcatus. The sequence continues at coordinate 37,613 of JABSTQ010005564.1, read as the reverse complement.
CCCTGCTAATTCACTATGCACACACTGGTACTAGGCTTGCACTAAGTAATGTCCAAGTCAACACATTTCAGCTCCTTCTTAAATGCCTTCAGTGAGGTGATGTTCAGGATTGAGTCCGGCAGAGCGTTGAATAAACTCGGAATATAATAATCGCGCGTGCATTTACCATAACGGGTTCAACAACGTGGCACCTTGAAACGAGGGGTGCATCGCAATGAGCGAGACGGAAGTGACGGTGTTTTTAACACCTTATTCCAGAAGTTGCGTAATATAACAGTTTGAATATAAAGTGAACTGATGTTTGGCAATTGGAGAGCTTTGCAAATATCCCTAATTGTTGACAAAGGTGTATTATATGCAACGCTAGTGAGTATTCCTCTCAGTAGGGCAACAACTTTGGTTTGCAAGCGACCAGAACAATTTCCAAAAACGGTTACGCCGTACCAAATGACACTGTAAGCAAGTGCGTAAGCCATCAGCAGGCTTACACCAACTGGTATAAAGACTAGTGTTATAAAGCATGCAGAATACAACGCGTAGTTTGCTACATAAGTATGACATATGTGTGTTCCACGATATATCAAAATCAAAATAAACACCCATGTATTTAACATGATTAACTGATTCAATTGGTATACATGTACATGGATCACATTTAGATCGGTGAAGAAGAAACTTTACATTAGCAGAGTGGCTTTTGAGAGGATTACGAAAATAAACTAGCTTTGTTTTAGACTTATTAATGTCCATCATGTTTTCAGCAAACCAGTCTATTACATGGGTAGCATTCTCCTCAAGTGTTTTGAAAGAGTCATGGAAATTAATATGACGCGACACAAGAATGGTATCGTCGGCGTATTGGTAGAGCGTGCATCCACTGACGACACTAGCGATGTCATTAACAAAAAGGTTGAAAAATAGATGCGATAACACTGAACCTTGAGGCACCCCCGCATTAAGAGGAAGAAGAGACTCTTAAAGCCGCCGATTGACACGAGTTGAGAACGTTGAGAAAGGAAGTTTTCAAGTAAAGAATAAAAAGGGCCACGAACACCCAGGCGATGTAATTTCTTTAGGGGAAGTTGGTGGTTAACAGTGTCAAAGGCCTTAGACACGCCAAGAAAAAGCGCGCATGCGAAAATATTATTTTCAAATGTGGAATATAAGTTATCGGAAAAATCATCAAGGGCTGGCTGCGTGCCTTTTCCAGCAATGAAACCGAACTGAGTGGGTGAAAAGATTTCATTTGTATCCGAAAAGCTATACATCGACAGAAAGAGGTGTTTCTCGAGAATTTGGCCTAAAATTGGTAATAAAGAAATAGGGCGATAATTCTCGATTTTCGATCGGGCGCCTCCTTTGAAGAGGGGTCTAAGAATGGCAACCTTTAGACCATCAGGTATGTTGGCAAAAGTAATAAAGTCATTAAGCATGACTAGAATAACATCCTTAATTCGTGTGAGATGTCTCTGCAGATCATATGCGCGAATGCCATCAGCACCAGGGGACTTGCTTGCTTTGAAACTAAACAGCATAGAATGGAGATCAATCTCATTTTAAGAGGGAAGAAAAGCTGACCTTAAACATGTATCACTCAATGTGAACGAGTTATCAACTGGGTCTCTACACACGCCAGAAAATTTAGCAAAGAAGTAGTTGAAATCGTCGGCTGTTGAGAATGTGAGTGAACCGAAATTTCTTTCAAGAGCTTCATCAACGGAACGCTCAGTACCAGTACCTCGAAATTGCTTAATCAGCGACCATGTCCTAGCCGAGCTAAACCTTGATTCCTCTAATTTCGATATGAAATATCTTCGCTTTGCAGGGCGAATTACAGCGTTTACCTTATTTCTAACTTGTCGAAACTCATAACGCAAATCATTGTTATTAGGAGACCTCCGTCATCATTTCCTAAGAAGGTCCTTTTCCTTAATTAGTTTAAGGATATTAGAGCTGAGCCATTGATGGTTAGGTCTACGTCTGTTTAAAATTACAGTTCTTTTTGCAGATTCGTTAAAGTTTTTAAAAGCCTCCACAAACCTCGGATACACGTTGGTGGTGTTAACTGAACCCAGAAAGCCTTTAAAGTGATACGAAGCAACCAATTTTGTCAAACAAAACAATATCAATAATCTGGGCTTGTCATGAAGCTCCACATTCGGATTTGACAGCTAAATTATCTGTTAGTCGACATGCCACGAAGTAGTGATCGGCTAACGTTTCGAGTATTACAGCAGATTCCACTTGAGCACTCGGTGTTCATATGGAAATGTGGTCATTGCATGAAGAGACTAATTTGGTCCCTAAGATCTCTTCTCGAGTTGGGGCCGAAATAACACATTTCAAACCAGCATTAGATAAAAAATTTAAGTAGTCACATACAATAGTGTTCGTTGTGTTTAATATGTCGATATTAAAGTTGCCTACCAGACAAAGGTGTTGCATAGAGGAGAAATTACAATGTGTTGATTCAAGCTCACCAAGAAACAGTCGAGCACTTTCCGCGGGATGCCTATAAATACAAAGAAGAGAAATTGTGAAATTCGAATTATCAAGTTTTAGGGAGAAGACCTCATTGTGAGAAAACGTTAAATCAAGGCGAGAGACTTGCCATATTTGATGGACATAAGCCGCAATCTCCCCGGCACTGCGTTTTGATCGTGTGCAAAAAAAAGGCATTGTAGTTTGTAAGGGTGTATTGACATAGCATGAACTCCGAAATATTGATTTCTGTAAAAATAAACGCATCGACATGAAAAGTTATCTTTCGAACGAATATTCGAAAATTATCCCAGTATTTGCGGAGGCTTGTATGTTCACGTGCAAACATATAAAAGTGCTCTCCTTTCTTTTGTCGAGCGAAGTCTGAAAGTCCAAGAAGTTACTATACTGCACAAATGTAGCTGCCAGGGTGTAAACCAATTTTTCAATATCCCCTACGGAGGCAATCCGTAGGGGATTGCCTCCGTAATAATAATAATAATAATAATAATAATAATAATAATACATACATACATACATACATGCATACATGCATACATGCATACATGCATACATGCATACATGCATACATGCATGCATATACATACATGCATGCATGCATACATACATACATACATGCATACATACATGCATACATACATACATACATACATGCATGCATACATGCATGCATGCATACATACATACATACATACATACATACATACATACATACATACATACATACATACATACATACATTTTATTGACTCAGTGGGACAATTAAAGAGGGATATGTTTGCGGGCAAATCAAAGCCAGCGAAGGGCTTGTGGGATGACACCCTAAAAAAATTAGAGAAATGTCCGCTTAAGTGATAAGGTAAAGACATTACCTTCAAAATAAGAACTCAAAGATAATAAAACTCTCCCCACCCCCCTTCCCCGCCCCAACCCCCTCCCCCTTTCCCGATTGTAGCACACAGTACTAATTACGAAAAAAATACAGCATACGAAAGCAATATACAAATGAATGTAGCAATGTTAATAAAATTAACACTTACAAACGCGAATCTAAAATAAATTGTAACACAAAGCACTGAAACCGAAAAATAAACTAGAAAAAGAAGGGGCAAGATTTAGAATCTGCGGTAGCTATAGCAACTAGCACACCATGATCGTCATAAACACACACGGAGCAGGCACTAAAAACTGTCAAGGTTAAGACACTTGAGTTCTTTTTTTAGAGTCTTCAGTGATGTGACATCGTAAATATAGTCCGGGAGGGCGTTAAAGACACGTGGCACATAAGATTCGCGCGAGCATTTACCATACCGGGTGCAACAACGTGGCACTACAAAACGGGGAGAGCTGCGTAATGTGCGGGACGAATGTAGCGGTGTCTTCTAATCACTGCTCCAAAAATTGCGAAGGAGGACGGTCTCAATGAAAATTGAATGGAAATTCGGCAGTTGAAGGCTTTCGAAAATGTCGGCAGTGGCAGAAAGAGGCGTATTGTAGAGGATGTTGGTCAGTATGCCTCTTAATAAAGTGTTAACTTTTGCCTGCCAGCGGCCTGAGCATATACCAAACACTGTGATGCCGTACCGAAGCACACTGTAGGCAAGCGCGTGGACTAACAAAAACCGAACATTGACGGGCATAAACGCCCGTGTGTTATAGAGCATGCAAGATATAGTTCGTAGTTTACCGCATAAGTAGGACATATGAGTGTTCCAGGACATGTCGAAATCAAAATGAACACCCAAATATTTCACGTTGTTAACAGATTGGATCGGGTCACAGTTACACGGATGGCAGCTTGAGGAGTGGAGAATAAACCTGAGAGTAGCGTGGTGTCTTTTAAGGGGATTGCTGAAGCAAACAAGCTTTGTTTTGGAGATGTTGATGTCAAGAAGGTTATCCGCAAACCAGTTCATTAGATGGGTGGCATTCGTCTGGAGAATGTTGACTGCACAAGGGAAATTAATATGACGCGAAGTAAGCAGGGTTTCATCGGCATACTGATAGATCTTGCAGCCATTGATAGCGTGAGGAATATCATTGACAAAGATATTAAAGAGTAGAGGTGAAAGAACAGATCCTTGAGGTACCCCCGCTTTTAAAGAAAGGAGAGAGCTTCTAAATTTCCCAATTAAGACAAATTGAGAACGATTAGTTAGAAAATTTTCTAGTAACGAACAAAACGGACCTCGAAAACCTAAGCGTTCTACTTTTTTTAGAAGTAGTTGATGACTGACAGTGTCGAAGGCCCTAGATACATCTAGGAAGAGCGCACAAGCGAACATATTATTATCAAACGTTGAGTAAAGGTAATCTGAAAAATCGTCAAGAGCCTGTTGGGTGCCTCTCCCAGCCACGAAACCATATTGGGAGGGCGAAAAAATGTCATGTTTATCTATAAAGTCGTTCATTGACTGAAGAAGGTGTTTTTCAAGCATTTGCCCTAAGATTGGTAAAATCGAAATAGGGCGATAATTTTCAATTTTTGTGCGCGCACCCCCTTTGAAGAGTGGTAATAATAATAATAATAATGATAATAATAATAATAATAATAATAATAATAATAATAATAATAATAATAATAATAATCAATCAATCAATCAATGTTTTTATTCGTGAACAGGAACAACCTTGCGGTCTTAGTACAGGTGCACTGAGTTAACATGTAAGGTATAAAAGGGCATAAAGCAATAGTACAGACAACACACACAACGGACAAGCCCTAAAAACAAAAATACACTAAAAAATTATAAAAAATAAACACAAAGCCACAACACACGATAAGCTTAATGGTACTACCGCCATCACCAATTGCTAGAAAGAAAGAAAAACATAGGCATTCAAAGTGTGGAATTTAGGTGTGAACGCCGCAAGTTAGTGCATACAGTTCAAATTTAAGTGATGGCCTTTAACGTTTTTACAAACTGCAGCGTGTTATTGTTAAATATATCGAGTGTTTCAGAAAAAGAAGAATTATAAGTATGCCCAAGTCTGGACACAGGATCGCGGAGGTTGAGTAGACGCCTATTGCAGAATGACGAATTTTGCCTTGTTGTTTTTAGAGGAATTTTTAAGAGTACTCTTGACGTCAATACCGTGCAATCAGTGACGGCGTGGACAAGTTTGTATAAAAATAATATATCGGCAAGTTCTCTCCGGCGACGCAGGGTAGGTAGTGCCACGATACCAAGGTATATGTACATGGGTAGCGAAGCTTCGGCCAAAAAGCGGTTCAAAACAAATCGCCAGCGACATCGGCCTGGAGGATTACGTGAAGGATGCGATTGAAGCGCGACTAGGAGAGGTGGGGACAAACATTATTAAAATTAATTAGTTTGTGACTAGAACTATAATCATTTGCATTTTTAAACAAGCTAAATATAATTATTAAATATTATCAATCATATTTGGCGCACTACAAAATTCAAAACTGTATTTGTTTTTGCTCATATTATGCATACTTCTTATTAGCGTCCTCTGTACGCCACAAGCAAAAAGGCCGGCTAGTAATAGCGATATTTTTCTTTGTAGACCTTGTGGTGCGCGGAAAGACAGGCTGCTGACGTCCCACTGCTTGCTTGTGTTTGGGCCTCCACGTGCTCTTCGCTTTTAATTGTTTTAGCGGAACTTAACACCGTTTGGGAAGTTTTGTTGTTTGCTCGGGCGTGATTAGCCCAGTTACTTGCGCGGAAACTTGGCAGTCGTGCGCTTGGACCTTGGACACTACTGCGTCCGAAGGGCTTAACGTGCGATGATGAGCACAGCGCGATACTCAATGGAACGGTGCTCCGTAGAAGTGTGTGAAAGCGACACCCGCAAGTCTGGCATCTCGCTGCACCGGTTTCCCCTCGACTCTCGAAGGTGAGACTTAGCAGCTGTCAGTAACATGCCTGCTGTGTGATGTCATGCCCCCTTGTTCGGTTTTCTCTCAACTCTTGTTAGTTTTACCTAAAACTATTAGGGTTGTCTGGATGTGCACAAGAAACTACACCTGAAGGCGTAATATGATATACTAGGAATGTTGAAATCGCAGCGTTGTGTGTCGTCATTATAAAATTGCCCACGATATTAAAAGTTTCCTGTACCGGCCTGGCTCTGAGGAGCCTCGTGTCGTGACCATCGGCGTGGTTATCAGTGGTACAACACAGATATATAGTAGGGCATCTGTGCGTAAGACTCGTGTTTTTACTCTCCATGATGTACACAGAGCGTTGATGTCATGCATTTGTTAATGTTCTTGTTCTGATTTGCTTTGGTTTGTGGACATTTTGGCTACATTTTCTTTTCGTAAGTATTCACGGCACCCACATAGCACCATGCCTTATCTGCAGGCGCGAAGCCTGGGTTCGGTTCTGCAACAACCGAAGTCTACAGGGAAGACTCCATGGCAGCTACGAAACAGGGTAGTTTGCTCCTTACATTTTGAGGTGTCAGCTTTCCTGTGGCCTGGACACCTCCGTCACAATGCGTTTCCAAGTGTGCTTCCCACAAAAGATAAGCAGACCAATAAACCTTCCGTGCACTTTGTGACTAATCATGGTTAACCCGTTCTTAGAAAAATAGTTACCACATGGGGCTGAAATATTGCTTCTGTGGGCTCATAACATTTCTATATTATTTGCAGATACAACACATGGCGACATTTCCAGCAAAAGCTCTCCAGGTTCAGCAGTTGTGCATGGTGAGCTTTTTCATTGTAACTAACATAAAGTGGCAGCAACTGCCAGCAACACTGCATTACCTCATGGTCTTCATGACCTGAGCATTTTCCAATAGAACTAAGTTAGATTAGCTGAAAAAAGCTGGTAGAACATGGTCAGAGGTGCTGCTAGAAGTTCATTTCAGGCCCATTTATAATGACATGTTTTATTTGAAGTGACATAATCAACGTCAATATCGGTCCACAGAGCATCTTTTGCCATGCCGACACCCAGTCTTCAAAAATAAAGCTGCCCATGAAAGAAAGTGATTTACATTTTGTGTTAAAATAGGCGAATTCACCATATATTTGCAGAGGTGAGTTCGCCACCCTCACCGAGCTACACATACTTCGGCAGTTCAGACACACGGAGCTTCTGTGGTCACCCAGACGACTAGTCTTCCGAAATGGAACTTTCGTGGGAACAAGGTGATTTTACTTGTCGTGTGTTAGAATAGACACATAGGAAGGAACTCAACTACTATCCCATGACTAACTTCACGCTGAATTTGCAGAGAGTAGTTCGCCAGCCTCATCGAGCTGCAAGTACTCCGGCCGCTCAGACTCTCGGAGTTCCTGTGGCCACCCTGACCACCAGTCTTCTGAAATAAACCTGTCATGGAATGAAGGTGAATTTTTTTTATGCTTTTAAATAGGGAAATAAGGGGGGACTTCAACCTCTTCTCCTTCGCTAAGTTGACATTAAATTGGCAGAGCGGATTTCTGCGGCTTCATTGGACTATACATACTCGTGAACCTTATTAGGTAACAGTCCACTAGGGGCTCATAATAAGTGGTGGCCGAATATTGTTTGTGCTATCCTTTTATTCCCATTTTTTTGTGAGCTTGCTTTTTTAACTGGTAGAAAGAGCGCAACTTGACGAAGGACAAGAAACAAGGAGTATACAGACAGGCGCTGTAAAATTACACTGAGAGGCACTGTTTCTGCCAGCTAAGATGAACAACAAACTCGCCCAACTTTCCGCTTTGTTGAAATTGCTTTCTTACTTACAGTTTTTGTAAAAACGTTTCTTTATTTTTCTTTTGTAGTTGATCACAGCTACGCTTTACATCAAGGTGCTGCTCCTGCTCAAGAGTCCAGCGGGGACGTGGCTGACACTGGAGATTTTGGTTTCTTCACCGTCGCCATGAGACTCCCTCTCTCTGGCTGTGCTGCTGGGCCTTCTCACAATTGTGAGCACTTTCTATGATGCGAACTTTTCTTTTGCAGTTTTTTTTTTTGTTTGAAATTATAAAAGGTCACACCATGAAAATAAAAAGCCAAGGCTCGAAAAACACCAGCGGATACTGAACTTTATCTTGAGAGCTGAAGGCGCAAGGGGTCACATAACACAAGACCGGGTAGCTCTACAAATCAAAGTTTGTTCAAAGTTCACCATATTTTTGTGTTTCACGGTATATTGTCATTGTTAAGCAGCTGTAGCGGTTTCACTGAATTATAAGTCTTCCCGCAAAACCTCACGTAAGACAATGCTTTTATAGTTATTGAAAAGCTGCCTTGGTCATACCTGTGTGATGCTGAGCCTGTCATGGTCCCTTGTCCTATCTGCCAAACATTAGTTGTCTTCTTTTGTGCGAGCGCTTCACTGTTATAGTGCCATCGGCATAAGTAAGGTATTGTCAAGCTTTAAGAGAATGCATTTCACAGTTTGATGCCTACTCTGACTTGCATGTTTCTGTGTGCACCTTTGTCTTTCTGGACTATCATGTCTCTGGCCAACATGAAGCGCCTAGTCCGACATAAAGATATACTGCTGCTTTGCTTAATTTGAATTGCATATGTGTAGTCTGTCATACTTGCTGTTCTTGTTTAAAGACACTTCAAATCATTGAGAAGTATTTTTGAGTGTGAATAGATTACACATTTAATAAATTGATGGCTAATGCAAGTTTTTCGTGGAGACCTGATCTGGTTCATTTGTCAACTTGCAGCACCCGGCAAAAGCCGCAGCATCGACAAGAAGAAGACAAACGCCCTGAGAGCCAAGGTGCGACAGCTTCAAGAGCGTAACAAGAGGCTGCAAAGAAGAAAGGCTGCACCGACAACGTCAGATGAGGACTGTTGCCGAAGTCGTTGAGAGTGTCCGCGTTCATGTGTCTCCTGCTGTCGCTGCACTCGTTGAAGCCCAGCTTAGAATGTAGAATGAGCAATGTGAGCCGGTTTGGTCGGAGATGAATACAGCAGCAAAATGTAAAGCTAGGCAGCAAGTGCACAGGCTACGTACGTGAGACCACCCAGAGTTCTTTTTAAAGCAGTGTAGGCATGTTCTATTCGAACCTTTCAGTTTCTTCGGTTTCTTGAGGAGTAATGTAGTCTTCTAACTGATTCACATATATAGCGTTTAAAGCAGTGAAGAAACACTGGCTTATGAAGCGCAGCATACCATAGGGCTCCAAGATGGTTTACTCCACTTGGCTTCCTTGACCTGCACCAAACAATCCTTGCGTTGCGGTGCAGCAGCACCAGCAGATGCAAGTTAAAATATTTTCAGCATTGTGGTACCTTGCCCAACCAAGGACTGCGTAGACAAGTGTAGTTTTTTTCTGTGTATTACTGTGGTGACCACAGTTGTCTTCGGAACGCTGTGAAACCTCTGAGTTATTAGTGGCTGCCTGTAAACTGCCAATGTCCTCACAACATCTAGCCGATTCTACATTGTCTTATTATGTTATAATGTGCCTTATGTACCGATATACTAGTTTTCTTCCACCATTACACTTTGAAAATAGTGAATACCGATTGTATGATTCGAGTGAGTAATCTGATTGAATGATTTTAAGTGAATAAAACAAGTAAAACGCAACTGTTAATGCGACGTTGGACTTGCATTAGGGTTACTGTAGTGCATTTCATACGCAACACACTTCAGCAATTTGATTCACTATTTTTTTTTGTGAAATTACATCATTCGCTTAAAGGTTTCCCACATATTTCCGAGGAATCTTGAAGGAACAAAGAGCAAAACACTGTGGCTCGAGTTCAACCACAGTGCAAAGACACGATGGTGTGACGAAATGACACTACTCTCATACCAGGTCGGCTAACGAAGTCGGCTGCAGAAAAAAACATTTCGAACAAAATATAAGAGCAAGGGCAGAAAAGGGCGTAAACAATTCAGTATGGAGTAAACATCCAAAGAAAAACCCGAGACTGCAGGCAAAAAGAGTGGCACACACACTAAAAAATGTCAAACAAAGCTCAAACACAGCTATGTTTGAGACTTTTTAGTGTCTAAGTCGTTCATTTTACCTGTAGTCTCTGGAATTCTTTTTGTTTAATTTTTGCGCCAAACCGCACGCACGCATGACGTCACGTTTTTTTCGGAAGTGTCGTCATTTCCTGTTTATTTTTTGTTCCGGCGGAAGTGTCCCAGCGACTCATAGATGGCGCTAAAGCAGCCCCATGGGCCGCCATTTTTTTGACATGTGGGCTTCTATGGAAGCTTCGCTACCCATGTACATATACCTTGACGATACGCTGAACTGGGACAGGGACATCAGTAGTGGTGGGCACAATGCGCGCTGAGTAACGATGTTTATAAATGGAAAGAAACTTGTTCTGAACCCGTTCTAATTTTGAGGAATTTGTGGCACAAATTCCATTCCATACAACAGAAGCGTATTCGAGCTGTGGTCGACACAATGCACTGTAGAGTATAAGAAATGTGCAGGGGTTAATAAACTCCTTAGTGATGCGGCACGCACTCCCGAGCGTGCGTAGAGCCGCGTTCACGATGTGATCAACATGACTGGAGAAGTGTAAGGTGCTGTCAAACACCACGCCAAGATCTTTGATTCTGTTCATACGTTCCAAAAGGTCTGTCTGAATAACATATGGGAATACAATGTTATGTGTCTTACGAGTGTACGACACGACTTTCGTTTTAGAGCTATTTATCTTCAGGTCATTCTCACGGCACCATTCTTCAAAAGCATCAACATCTCTCTGTAGCAAAACACAGTCTCGGTCTTTTCGTACCTCCAAAAACATCTTAATATCGTCAGCGTACTGAAGAAAAGAAGAGTGACGAATCACAGTCGAAACATCATTAGCAAAAACTGAAAACAGAAGAGGTCCGAGAACGGAGCCCTGAGGGACACCTGTTGTCGCCTCATAAGTTGCTGAAGAATTATCATTCGAGCTAACAAAGCACTTCGGGCCACGCAAGTAACTTTTGAGCAATGAAAGCAATGAGTTGTGAATATCTAGCTTTGACAGTTTAGCCAGTAACATCTCATGATTAACAACGTCAAACGCTTTACTTAAGTCAAAGTAAATCACATCAAGCTGGCCTCTGTTAGCGACGGCATGAGCAGCGGTTGACATAAAACAGGTGAGATTGGTTGTGGTCGAGCAACCCACCATAAATCCATGTTGGTTAGGGATAAGATAACGCTTGAGATTGAATGACAATATTTTGTGTAGTGCCACTTCGAGGAGCTTCGAAAATGTGCAAAGAAGAGATATAGGTCTGTAGTTCGACACATTTGTTTTTGGACCGGACTTATGCACAGGTACAACAAGTGCCGTTTTCCAGATGGCGGGAAAAGACCTCATTCTTTATGCAGTTGTTAAAAATCTGTACGAGAACAGGAATAAATATGGCACTGTATGCCCTCAAGAGGACCGACGGAATACCATCATGGCCGGAAGACAATGATGGTTTCATTTTTCTTACACACTCATGCAGTAGCTCCTCGTCAAACAGTGCAATACAGGATGCATTCCCAGAGACAGCTGGCGGAGCGGTAGTTGAAGGGGTTGGATGATGCTTAAAAACGGCCTGGTAGTGGCGTGCAAAAATTTCACAAACATCTGTCGTCAAGTTTCCCTGTGAGTCCAGCAGGGTGATCTCACCTCTACCTTTTGTCTGGGACCGAGAGCGAACATACTTCCAGAATTCTTTGGGATTTTTAGTTAGCTGCAACTCGACGGAATCAATGTACGCCTGACGATCACGTTTAAAAACGTCCTTGCAGAGAGACCTAAAGCGCCCAAATTCTGATTTTAATTCGGGGGTATCGCTCTTTTTAAACTTTCCATGAGCGCGCAATTTCTTATTCATTAAAGTACGTAATTCGTGCGAAAACCAGAAGGGAAACTTTGAACCTGATGTTTTACGTAACGGGATGAATTGATTGATTCCTTCTCGAACGATTCGAGTGAAATCGCGAACCTGTTGATCAACATCAGAGCAGCACTGAATGATTGAGGACCAATCGTAATTGGAGAAATGATCGTACAAACTAACATAATCTCCAGCGGAAAAATTATGTCGATTCCCTTCAGGATGTCTCCGTGAACAACGTCTCATGCCCTGTCGGACAGGTATACTAATATCCAATGGGGGGGGGGGGGGGTGATATCCGTCGGGGGGAACCAAGCCTGACGCACCCGCAGTTACATCTATGCAGTCAAGATCTGAGAAGCAAAGATCAAGCATGTTGCCCTGGATGTTCGGGATACAATTATATTGTTTTAAGTTCGTCAATGATGCGAAATTAAGCAAGAGATTAGATTTTTGAATAATATAGTAATGTTTTGAGGACCCAGAGGTTGTTTCCCAACATATGTGGGGGACATTAAAATCGCCAAGAACCATAAATTTAAATTTTTCAAGGGCGTTGGTTGTGTGCTCAATGCCTAGTAGACATTGACTGAAATCATCAGGAGAGGTGTCAGGGGGCAAGTAATAAGCGGTAACCGGACAAAAACTCACCGGACAAATGCTCACCGGACAAAAGCTCACCGGACAAAAGCTCACCCATTCTTCCAAAGACCTGGACAAAAGCTCACCTCTTTTTTTCGATTACCCGGACAAAAGCTCACCCGGAAAACAAATATGGGCTATATGTAGGGTTCGAAGTTTTCGGTTTTTATTTTTTGAAAATTCGGCGTACTTTTTTCGGTGTTTATTTTAAAATCAAAGTTTCAGTGTTTTTCGGTGTATATTCATTCCTTTAAAAGTTTACCGGTTTATTTCGGTGAATACGAAAGAAACACCATCGGACTTCATGTGCTCCCTAATGCCCGCTGCGGCTCTTCCAATGCATTCTAGTGATCCGACTTTATTGTCGTGCGGCAGTATTTGCACAAAAGAGAGACGTAGTCTTTGCTACAACTTCGCGGAAGAGAAAGTGTGTAGGAGGGTATTAACGGCTTTTCCGGATGTCCTCTGAAGTGCCTGAAGCGAAAAAGCTTAGACCAGCCCACACCTGAACCTTTCTTTTTCTTTTTTTTTAGGACCGGTAACTTACACTAAGCTTGTTCACAGAAATCACGGATATATATCCCGCCAATGCCAACCCAAGACTTCATTTGTTGCATGTGGGTCACGAAGAGGACAGATTATGGCGAACCTTGCAACGTTTTTTCTCTCCCCCCCACACACACACACACACTCGCCCACCTCAACACGGCCCTAAAAAAAATGACCTTTTTCGGTTAAAACCGAATTCCGGAAAATGGGTTCGGCGTGCTTTTATCGGTGGAAACTGAAAACTCCTAAGCATAAATTGGTCACCCTTCACGTTGGTGATGAGATAAGCCATACCGAAGCAACGTTTTTGGTACGAAAATCTAGGTCACCCCAACTAACGTTTGTCTTTGTTCATGCCCAAGCAGGCTCAAGACGGAAAGCCCTAGTATCTCGTCGACTAGCCTTTTGTTACCCATATTCTTTGAACTTTTCCGGTAGTTTGTACGTCGGGCGCTATATAAGGTAGTTGCGCGATGCTTCTTGTTACACTTCTTTTTCTACCATGGAGGTGACTCTGTCAAACAGGGGGAAGAAAAAAGTTGTACTTGATGGGTACGAGTACGTGAAGAAGATCTCCAAGAAAGACTGGACCCGGTTGCAGTGTCGACATCAAAGAAGTTTTGGATGCAAAGGAGCTATCACTACAGACCTTGCTGTGAGTACCTAGCTGATAGTTAGTTTTTATATGTGTGTTCCTTGCAGAGCTTGTTTATAGCCCGTCTGCATGTAGAGAAAAGGTTTTACGGGACAATTAGAGAAAATGGCGACATTTCTTTGTACTTTATCGGGTAGACTAGGAGCGCGTTCTCGACTGTTTTTGCACAGCTTTTCAACAACAGCTAATCAAATCTTACTTTTTGAATGCTTTTTCAGATTACTCGGCACTGGTCCTCAGTCGAGCACACTCACGCGAATGATGCAAGCGCGACCGAAACAACGAAGCTGAGGGGCCAGCTAAAGCGAAAAGCCACCGACACTTCCGAACCTCCAAGCCGGCTTCTCGCCGAAGCTCTGACTGAAACTTCAGAGCAAGTCCGTGCAAACGTTGGAGACCTGGAAACTATTCGTCGAGACTTGCGTCGACAGCGAAGCAAAGTGCGCCCGGCAGAGCCGTCGACTTTAAGGGACCTTCACGTACAGAACACCTGGGCAACAACCGGAGGAGCGCGACCACAGCCATTTCTGTTATATGACAACGGGCAAGAGCGCCAAGACCGCATGCTGGTTTTCTCTACCCACGAACAACTCGCAGCGTTAAGCAGTAGCCGAACATGGTACATGGATGGCACGTTTTCGGTGTGCCCCCGGATATTCAGGCAGCTATACGTCTTGCGCTGCTAATTGGGAGACAGTTCGCTGGCCTGTGTGTACGCACTCCTTTCGGGAAAGAGTCTGTCCACTTATGAGGAACTCTTTCAAGTGATCCTGGATAGCTGTGAGGAGAAGGGGTACCACCCGGACCCCGCCGTCATCATCAGTGACTACGAGATTGCCGCTATGAAAGCCGCAAAGGAGGTCTTCGGGGAGCACGTTACCACCAGAGGCTGCTTCTTTCACCTATGCCAAAGCACGCACAGAAAGGTAAGCCAAACTGAACAGCTATACTTTCCTGATATCCATAGCGTAAGCAGAATTCGCTGTGTCACTTTGAAACAGCTGCCTGTAATGATATGAAGTTTCCAAAAAAGTACTTATACCAGATCATTTAACGAAACAAACATAAAAATGCTGCGAGTAACATTTCTTGATATTAGTGAATGGGCCCTCATATCCTTCGAGGAATAATCGGAAAGAATGCTACAATAATATGATTGCATTCTTTATGAGAGCTGTTCTTTATTGCTTGTCGTTCCAAATATTTCGCAGGTTCGGGAGCTGGGCCTCTTGGGTCAATACAAGGCTGACGATTGCTTCAGGAAGCTGTGCGGAATGCTCGACGGCCTGGCGTTCTTACCACCGCAGCTTGTGCCCGAAGGGCTCAGCTACATCAGGGGGAAGGCTACCGGTGACATCGAGGCTCTCCTGGACTACTTCGACTCAACGTACGTTAACGGGCCCTTCCGAATCACCTCTGCCGCAGCTAGCGCAACGAGTGCTCCCCTGGCTGTGACCCTGCGCCGACGACAACCGGAGTTTAAACCAGAGCTCTGGAACGTACACGAGGCCACACTGCGTGACGAAGACAGGACCAACAAAGCCTGTGAAGGATGGAATATAGGGTTCCGGAAGCTTGTTGGCCACGCCCACCCAAGCATCTGGAGGCTGATCGAATGCCTCCAACAAGATCAGGCACTGGTTGATACAGCTTTGATCAAAGAACGAAGAGGCGAGCCGCCGGTGAAGAGGATCCGCAAGACGACCAAGCGCCTTCAGAACCGCTTGTAGACCATCTGCGAGCACTTCCAAATGCATGAAGATATACCGAGACTGCTGGAGGCAGTGGGGGAATGTATCCGTTTTTAAGAGATAAATGATTATGTTTTCAAACCTCAACATACCGTGTACCAGGTCACATCTCTGTTAATATTGCATTTTAGCGTAGCACAATCATATCTATCCAAGCTGTTTGAGCCCTTGTCAGGGTCCAAGTGAAACTTTCCCCTGGTGAGCTTTTGTCTGGGCCTGTAAAAATAGTGGTGAGCTTTTGTCCGGGTCTTTGAAAGAAAGGGTGAGCTTTTGTCCGGGATTCGTAATAAGCACCCAGAAGGATACGCTCGCCATTCGCACATTGTAGCTCTCCCCACACTGACTCAAATGAATAATAATAATAATAATAATAATAATAATAATACTCTTTATTGCCATCTCATAGTACAATGGTTCTAACGGATCCGTCAAAGCCTACAATGGCTTGTGTGACGGAGACCCGGCAAGTCGCAAAGGTAAGCTATAAATATATAAACATCAAAGACAAAGTACACACGCAAAAAGACAACACTTCGAGCATTTCGTCGTTTACCCTGAGACCTGGGGTTTTTTTAGAAGAGCAAAAGTAACTGAAAAACAGACATGTCTCAAACTCAGCTACAAGTTTATTTCAACAACCTCCTGTTATATAGTTCGTTCTCGTCGTCATCAACCAATCACAAACGACTTGTCCTCTGCACCGTGACTTTACAAGTTCCACTCTATCACAAAAGAAGCGGACACTCCCAACGTTTCCAAGTGAAGATGTTCTAGCAGAAGAAATGGCACACAAAGACTTCAATCAACGCTTTTGTGTCCTCACATTAAACAGGACAACAGCCCACACCAACAACCCACTCAAAACAGGTCACCTCCAAAATAACCCCCACAAACAATACACACCAAACACACACAAAAAAAAAACTCTTAAAACTGCAAAAATTACTTGCAGCATTTCCCTATTTGCATGGAAGGTTGACTAATGCAATTTCCCAACGAACTAATCCTAATTGTTTCTCTTACCACCCTTTTAACATCGTTGCTTTCCTTTACAACTACATCCGTTCCAGACCAATCCGTTGTGCAGTTTCTACACTCCTCCAGATGCTTAGCCAACTCCGAATTCGCTGCATTATTTTTAACATTCCTTTTGTGTTCTGTTAAACGATCGTTCAAACACCGAGAGGTTTGGCCCACATACTTAAAACCAAACGCAAAAGGAATCTCATACACCACGCCTACACTACACTGCACCGACTTTTCCCTATGCGCCTTCTGACAGCCCCTCTGAACCGTTTCAAAAGGTGTCAATCTATCTAATCCTAAAATTCCGTGCTGAATACGACATCCACGCCGTATTTTTTTGCACATGCTCTAAGATTGTGGGACACCTCGTGACAATACGGAACCACAGCGTACCTATTCCTGATTTCTTGCGTCTTCCCCTTTTTCTCCCTGCACTGTAGGGCAATCTGCCTTTTGATGTACACTTCCCCATATCCTGCCATTACCAGTCTTTCCCACTAGTTTTTTAGTGCCTCCGGTCCGAAATGCATGCATGATCTCACCACAGCATTACCAATCAAAGATCTGACTACCCCGGCTTTTACATTTTTCGAGTGACAGCTACTCTTTGACAAAACCGGTTTTGGGTTTACCTTCCCATACTCCCAACAAAGACCTCGTTCCAAATGTAATCGCAGGTCGAGAAACTGCAGGACCTCGCCCCTTGGCCTCTCTATCGTGAATCTCAACTCTGGCGCCGCTGACCTTATTACTTGTTCTAAAACATGGTCCAACCCTTCCTGAACAGAGCAAACTAAAATATCATCCACAAATCTTTTCACAAAACACTTTGGAGACAACTCTTCTACCCTGTCATACACTTGCTGGTCCACCGTGTTTAAGTAAATTTCCGCTAACGAAGGCGCTACAGACGAACCTATACAGACTCCCTCTTTTTGCACAAATTTGCGACCTTCGTATTCCAATACAGTTGACTTTAAATAAAGGTCTAGCACCGAAAGAAAACTATCCACCGCTAATCCTGTTCCTGATTGAAACTTAATAAGGTTCCCTTCCAAGGCAATCCTCACTCTATTCATTAGTCTGCTTTTCTCTAAAGAGTAATAAAGGTCCTTGATGTCCATGGAGAATATCGCGCACTTCCTTCCGTGAAACCTTTCCATTACTTCAATCAACTCACTAGAGTTCTTTAAGGCAATTGACTTCTCCAAATTAGCTAACTTCAAACCCCGCTGTAAGAAGCATGAGACCACCTTCTGCCACGTCCCATTCTCGTTAACAACGGTACGTAGGGGCATTTCAATCTTATGATCCTTCAAAAAGAATTTAAGGTTGAGCGTTGAACGCAACGGTTTCAAAACGCTTTTCGCTACCTCTTCCATGCTTTCCTCCAGAAGAACCTTGCAAATGCTCTTCCTCAGCGTCCCAATATTTCCCTTCCATTTATTAAACAATGACCCCAACGCTTCCTCCGACTTCTTCTGAAAGGCCTGTACAGGCAAAACTGCAAACCTTCCTGTTTTATCTGTCCGCAACAGTTTTAACGAACTCCTTTCTAACTCTTGTTTCACCGCTCTCACATCCTTGAAATTCCTCCTATCGATGGGATACGCGTTTCCCATCTTTTTTTCATGCGCCCTACCGCATCTTCGACAAACGCAAGTTTCTCCTCACTATCCACAACCCTTGCGATTGACTGTATGTCAGAAAAAACGTCGATTCTAGACGGCTTAACGTTTACACAGTACTTCGGACCTCTACCCAAGAACTCCTCCAATTTCTTCGACACCACTACATTTTCCGGGTTAATTATACAAAGCTGTTGTTTACAATTTCCTGTCCCCTGTACACACTTATTTACCACTTGAAATTGTCCAAAACATGCCTTCTTTTGACATACCACGTACGGTCGAAATGTGTCCTCATAACGGCGCTCCAAAGATGGTAGTCTCCATGCCTCCTGAAGTTCCTTCCGAGAAGAAGAATCCAGAGTCTGTCACATGCGCTGCGGATGTCTTGAACCCGTTGACCTGTTCCAGACCTGTTGGCTTTGATGACCTTCCTCTTGTCCTTCCACGGTATCCCGGAGGCAGCCAGTTGTTTGAAGAATAGCGGGTCCACATACTTTTTCCGCAGACACATCCCGAAGAACGCAACGTCGGCTTCCAACTCCGCCATCCGACGTCCCATCTTGTCCAGTGCCACGTACGCTTGGCTTTATCTCGGAAGGAACTTCAGGAGGCATGGAGACTACCATCTTTGGAGCGCCGTTATGAGGACACATTTCGACCGTACGTGGTATGTCAAAAGAAGGCATGTTTTGGACAATTTCAGGTTGTGGAATTCTCGGGGGGCAGAGGTAAATAAGTGTGTACAGGGGACAGGAAATTGTAAACAACAGCTTTGTATAATTAACCCGGAAAATGTAGTGGTGTCGAAGAAATTGGAGGAGTTCTTGGGTAGAGGTCCGAAGTACTGTGTAAACGTTAAGCCGTCTAGAATCGACGTGTTTTCTGACATACAGTCAATCGCAAGGGTTGTGGATAGTGAGGAGAAACTTGCGTTTGTCGAAGATGCGGTAGGGCGCATGAAAATATTGATCGGAAACGCGTATCCCATCGATAGGAGGAATTTCAAGGATGTGAGAGCGGTGAAACAAGAGTTAGAAAGGAGTTCTTTAAAACTGTTGCAGACAGATAAAACAGGAAGGTTTGCAGTTTTGCCTGTACAGGCCTTTCAGAAGAAGTGGGAGGAAGCGTTGGGGTCATTGTTTAATGAATGGAAGGGAAATATTGGGACGCTGAGGAAGAGCATTTGCAAGGTTTTTCTGGAGGAAAGCATGGAAGAGGTAGCGTAAAGCGTTTTGAAACCGTTGCGTTCAACGCTCAACCTTAAATTCTTTTTGAAGGATCATAAGATTGAAATGC
The DNA here is from genome assembly GCA_013358835.2 of Ixodes persulcatus. Taxonomy (NCBI): domain Eukaryota; kingdom Metazoa; phylum Arthropoda; class Arachnida; order Ixodida; family Ixodidae; genus Ixodes; species Ixodes persulcatus. Next base: position 17,772 of record JABSTQ010005564.1, on the reverse strand, counting down.
CCCTACGTACCGTTGTTAACGAACTCAAACTCTTTATTTCTCTCTGTTTGGAGAGGGGAGACAGAGAAAAAAGCAACTCAGTTGTTGCTTGACGAGCCTCTGCCTCCCCACAGCAGCGAAAGAGGACAGCATGTTGTTAAGAATGGAACCTTCGGCGACCTTCTTCCGAGTTTCAACGCTGCGGAAACGAGTCCGGAAACGAGTCACGATCTGTTCAGGACTGTCGCCCACCTGTCGAAGCTTGCCCAAAACGAGTCTCAACGCGTCCGTGACGTCAACGGGACGTGTGTGTGTGTGCGTGTGGGTTCGTGCGCTCCGGAAGGGGAGAGAGGCCTGGCCTAACTGCGGAGAACTATGGCTACGACGCACTTCTGGCTACGACGCGGCGGACTTCGCTGCAACGCACTTGGCGGTCGCACCTGCTGCCCTGGCGGAGAGTGAGGGAGACAACGGACCCTATATAAGGCGGGGCGTGAGGCGGCTCCAGGTGGTTCTCTAGGATTTGACGACTGTATCGCTACCATGTAATTAAACCGTTCGTTACGTTACCAATTCTCCCACCTCCACTGGACCCCTGGGTTCTTCACTTCGGGGAATGGTCGTCGTCACGAGCCAGGAATCCTCCGGACGTGCGGCCTAAGCCCCGCCTCGAACAACTGGTTGGCAGCGGTTGGGATCGGACCATGCGACATCGTGCTACATCTGTGGGTGAGCGTTTGGACTCTGCTTTGAGATTCGCCAGGCTTCAGATTATGGGTAATTAATTTTGAACTGCTGGGAATCCTTAATGTTTGACTCGTGCGCTAGGTTTGTGTACAACCTCGCGACAAGTTTTAGAACAAAGCCAAAGCTAAAGAGCAGCGATCATGGATCTAATGAGGTTACTGAGAACAGACTTATTCTGTTTATGTGAAGAATTGGGTGTGGAGGTGGAGCAAAAGATGAAGAAATCTGAGATCAGTAAAGCGATTTCAGAGAGCGCGGAAGCAGAGGAAATTAAAATTGCGTGGGAACTGCTTCAGAACGCTAAGAGTGAAGCTGCAGCAAGAGAGGAACGAGAACAGGCTGCAGCGAAAGAGGAACAGGCTGCAGCGAAAGAGGAACGAGAGCAGGAGCAGGCTGCAGCGAGAGAGGAACGAGAGCAAGCTGCAGCTAGAGAGGAACGAGCACAGACTGCAGCGAAAGAGGAACGAGAACAGGAGCGGGCTGCGGCGACAGAGGAGCGAGCGCTGAAAAGGCTAGAGCTCGAAATTGAACAACAGCGATTAAACTCGCAGAACAGTAGAGTTGGGGCTCCGGTACGAGCAAGTGAGACCGAGTCGTATCAAATGAAGAAGCTCATGCAGCCGTTTAAAGTTGGGGAAGACGTGGGCCTATTCTTAGTTAACTTTTAGAGGACATGTGAGAAGTTGAGCTTCGCCCGAGAAACGTGGCCGCAACGGCTTTTGACTCTGTTGCCCTGTGAGGCTGCAGAGGTTGTCGCGCGCCTTAGTGCTGGAGACGCGGACGACTACGACGAGGTGAAGTCCAGCCTTTTGAAGCGGTACCGCCTTTCTGCTGAGGCGTTCCGTCAAAGGTTTAGAAACGCATCCAAAAAGAGCAGCGAGGGCTACTCGGAATTCGCGTACGGGCTTAAAACCAACCTGATAGAATGGTTGAAGAGCGAGGAAGTGTACGAAAGCCGAGACAAGGTAGTCGAGTGTGTGTGCCTCGAACAGTTCTTTCGTAGCATTCCGCAGTCAGTCAAGCTCTGGGTGCAGGATAGGGTGGGAGTCGACTCTGCCGAAAGGGCCGCTGAGCTAGCCGAAGAGTACGCAACGCGTAGAAAGCTGAGCGGAGAGGAAAGCAAACCCGGCCGGAGCGATCAGCGCAAGACCTTCCGACAGGGTAATGACTCGCGAGAAAACGGGCCCGAGAAGCCCGAAGCAGGACAAAAGGTCCCAGAAAAGAGCGCAGAACACTCGAACGGAGACGAGGCGCGGAAAAGCCCAACAGGGCAGTTCGAGGCAAGGAAGCCGTTCCTGTGCTACAACTGTCAGGAGCCGGGACACACAGCGGCCAGATGTAAGAAACCGCGGGTTGTGTTCTCGTACGTGAACTGTAGTGACGGGGACCTGAAGCTCCTTCGTCCCTATCTTCACGAGCTCCAGGTAAACGGAAAGCCGTGCAGGGTGCTTCGTGACAGTGCAGCGACGATGGACGTTGTTCATCCGTCGTAAGTAACGCCATCCGATTTTACTGGAAAGGTAGTTTGGATCAAGCAGCTGCTTGAAAAGCACAGTGTCTGTCTGCCTATGGCGACAGTGAGGGTAACTGGCCCGTTCGGAGAGCTAGTGACAGAGGCGGCTGTCTCGCAAACAGTCCCGTTGGAATATCCTTATTTGTTTTCTAACCGGTCAGATTTCCTGCTGCGCGAAAGGGGTCAACAACTGGGAGAAGGGCTAGTTCAGTCGTGTACGAGGTCCAAATCGCGTCAGGTCGCCCCTTTGTTGACGAGTGATCCAGAGCCAGAGGCAGCTGACGGGGAGCAAGCACTCCCAGAGTTGGAGGCAGAAAACCGGGATGAGAGGGACCAGGTTGTAGAACAGCCTGACCTCGCAGCGCTAGAAAGCGTACGCCGTCCCAACGAGCCCGCGAAAAAGGCGGAGGAAGACGGGATCATTAAAGGATCTCTCGTAGCTCCGACGTCACGTAATTTGGATCGTCTGTTGCGAGTAGACAGAATGTCTTTGACAGCCGAGCAGAAGAGCGACCCTAGTGTGTCAGGGTTTCGCTGTACAGCTCAGGAGATTGCTAGGACCAATGTGACGGGGAATGAAAGAGGCGGATTGTTTTATCGGCGCTATAAGGACCGCATTTTCTCGTCTAGAAATCGCGTGAAAATCGATCACTATGATGACTTCAGCGTAAGAAAAAGGAAAGGCAAATTTAACGGCAATGCCGATGGGTTTAGCAGATTTTTCTGACATCACGAAAAATAGTAGGGATGATCTCAGAGGTCTTCGTCATCCACGGGAATGAGGATCTAAGTGGGGGCACTTCGTTGAAACCCCAAAAGGACCTCACAAATTGCGAAGAGTTTTTGTCTTTTGTATTTTGTTCATAGTGACCTCGTTGGAAAAATGAGTTTTTTTTGGCGACACGGGGTCTCGATACCCGGAATTGTACCAAATTTTGGTAATCCGTAATCCAGTCTGGCGGGTCTTTGGCGAATACCGAGCGTTTGACTGCGGTGTGGCGTGGTGTTGTGGGGGACGTTTCCGCTGATGCCTCCGTTGTGAGAGGTTTGGGAGTTTGTTTGGTGCTTGCAGCGTCTTCTCAAGGCCTACTCCAAGCCCACCTCTTCAGGCCAGCGATTGTACCACCGGCCATTCGAGGTTTCCCTGGCCCCGGAGGGGCTGTTAAGAATGGAACCTTCGGCGACCTTCTTCCGAGTTTCAACGCTGCGGAAACGAGTCCGGAAACGAGTCACGATCTGTTCAGGACTGTCGCCCACCTGTCGAAGCTTGCCCAAAACGAGTCTCAACGCGTCCGTGACGTCAACGGGACGTGTGTGTGTGTGCGTGTGGTTCGTGCGCTCCGGAAGGGGAGAGAGGCCTGGCCTAACTGCGGAGAACCATGGCTACGACGCACTTCTGGCTACGACGCGGCGGACTTTGCTGCAACGCACTTGGCGGTCGCACCTGCTGCCCTGGCGGAGAGTGAGGGAGAAAACGGACCCTATATAAGGCGGGGCGTGAGGCAGCTCCAGGTGGTTCTCTCGGATTTGACGACTGTATTGCTACCATGTAATTAAACCGTTCGTTACGTTACCAATTCTCCCACCTCCACTGGACTCCTGGGTTCTTCACTTCGGGGAATGGTCGTCGGCACGAGCCAGGAGGCCTCCGGACGTGCGGCATAAACCCCGCCTCGAACAATGTACATACACATAGTTTTTTTCACCATCACACTTATAGCACAAAAATAAACTATAACAACAACATTGGATGGGGGAGGGGGGAAGGGGGAAAAAAATCGATTTAGCCAAGTATTACAAATTCCAGGGGCACTCACTCACAAACATGGAACGTACATTTTTAATAATTTCATTCAAAACTTCCACATTCAACTCACTCAGGCGATTTAAAAAACGAGGTACTATATATTTAACGTCTGATTACCGTAGTTCGTTCTGGAGTGCGGCACTAACCATGTGTCTGCAGACCTAGTTTCATAGGTAACCTCCCTCATCCTAAGGTTGGAAATAGACATGAATATATTTTCTTTTTGGCAAAAGGATCTTTTCAATGCAAGAAAAAGTTTATCATAATACTGATTAGGAATCTGTACAATATTCAACTTACTAAATAATGGACTAAAATGACTATTATACTCAGTATTACATATAATACGAACAGCTTTTTTTTGTAGAGTATGTATCAGTTTTATGTTTGTAGCGGTCGTATTCCCCCATACCAAGAAGCAATAATTATATTTTGAGTAGAAGAGAGAATTATATATAAGAAGCATAACCGAAAACGGGATGATGTGGCGATATTTATACATAATACCTACAACTCTTGATAATTTTTGAAATGTCTGTTGCACAGTCTCATCCCATGACATGTATTGATTAAAAATAATTCCGAGAACTTTTACGCTTTCAACTATATCTATACAGTGTGTTGCAAGAGAAAGAAAGGACGTATAGAAACAGTTTGTATTTCGTGATCTAAATAATACAGCTTTTGTTTTACTGCCATTTATTTTTAATGAATTTGAATTTGTCCAGGCATTTAACTTTTCCGAAAACTTATTTGCGGCACTTATAATCTGATCTGTATCATCACCTGAAAAGAATATACTGGTATCATCAGCGTAAATAATGAGACTTACATTTTTATCAATATTTACGATGTCATTGATGTATAGATTCTGCCACGTCCCATACGAGAATGGGACGTGGCAGAAGGTGGTCTCATGCTTCTTACAGCGGGGTTTGAAGTTAGCTAATTTGGAGAAGTCAATTGCCTTAAAGAACTCTAGTGAGTTGATTGAAGTAATGGAAAGGTTTCACGGAAGGAAGTGCGCGATATTCTCCATGGACATCAAGGACCTTTATTACTCTTTAGAGAAAAGCAGACTAATGAATAGAGTGAGGATTGCCTTGGAAGGGAACCTTATTAAGTTTCAATCAGGAACAGGATTAGCAGTGGGTAGTTTTCTTTCGGTGCTAGACCTTTATTTAAAGTCAACTGTATTGGAATACGAAGGTCGCAAATTTGTGCAAAAAGAGGGAGTCTGTATAGATTCGTCTGTAGCGCCTTCGTTAGCGGAAATTTACTTAAACACGGTGGACCAGCAAGTGTATGACAGGGTAGAAGAGTTGTCTCCAAAGTGTTTTGTGAAAGGATTTGTGGATGATAATTTAGTTTGCTCTGTTCAGGAAGGGTTGGACCATGTTTTAGAACAAGTAATAAGGTCAGCGGCGCCAGAGTTGAGATTCACGATAGAGAGGCCAAGGGGCGAGGTCCTGCAGTTTCTCGACCTGCGATTACATTTGGAACGAGGTCTTTGTTGGGAGTATGGGAAGGTAAACCCAAAACCGGTTTTGTCAAAGAGTAGCTGTCACTCGAAAAATGTAAAAGCCGGGGTAGTCAGATCTTTGATTGGTAATGCTGTGGTGAGATCATGCATGCATTTCGGACCGGAGGCACTAAAAAACTAGTGGGAAAGACTGGTAATGGCAGGATATGGGGAAGTGTACATCAAAAGGCAGATTGCCCTACAGTGCAGGGAGAAAAAGGGGAAGACGCAAGAAATCAGGAATAGGTACGCTGTGGTTCCGTATTGTCACGAGGTGTCCCACAATCTTAGAGCATGTGCAAAAAAATATGGCGTGGATGTCGTATTCAGCACGGATTTTAGATTAGATAGATTGACACCTTTTGAAACGGTTCAGAGGGGCTGTCAGAAGGCGCATAGGGAAAAGTCGGTGCCGTGAAGCGTAGGCGTGGTGTATGAGATTCCTTTGGCGTGTGGTTTTTGAGTATGTGGGCCAAACCTCTCGGTGTTTGAACGATCGTTTAACAGAACACAGAAGGAATGTTAAAAATAATGCAGCAAATTCGGAGTTGGCTAATCATCTGGAGGAGTGTAGAAACTGCACAACGGATTGGTCTGGAATGGATGTAGTTGTAAAGGAAAGCAACGATGTTAAAAGGGTGGTAAGAGAAACAATTAGGATTAGATCGTTGGGAAATTGCATTAGTCAACCTTCCATGCAAATAGGGAACCGCTGCAAGCAATTTTTACAGTTTTAAGAGTTTTTTTTTTGTGTTTGGTGTGTATTGTTTGGTGTGTATTGTTTGTGGGGGTTATTTTGGAGGTGACCTGTTTTGAGTGGGTTGTTGGTGTGGGCTGTTGTCCTGTTTAATGTGAGGACACAAACGCGTTGATTGAAGTCTTTGTGTGCCATATCTTCTGCTAGAACATCTTCACTTGGAAACGTTGGGAGTGTCCGCTTCTTTTGTGATAGTGTGGAACTTGTAAAGTCACGGTGCAGAGGACAAGTCGTTTGTGATTGGTTGATGACGACGAGAACGAACTATATAAGAGGAGGTTGTTGAAATAAACTTGTAGCTGAGTTTGAGACCTGTCTGTTTTTCTGTTACTTTTGCTCTTCTAAAAAAAACCCCAGTCTTAGGGTAAACGACGAAATGGTTGACTTCCACCAGCTAGCCTGTACTATGACTATTTTTTTCGTTAACAATTCGAGGGCTTTTACAAACCCAGAAAAGGAAAAAAAATTACAGTGTTTTAGAAGAAAAAGCTCGAAGCCATGTTTTAGGACCTTCTTAGAATCTACTGAAAATATACCTTCAGGAAGGTTATTGAAAATATCGGGAACATAATACCCACGAGTTCTCATGCCGTACCTCGTAAAACATCTTGGGCGTTCAAAACGGGCAGTCTGTCTAAGTTTGCGAGACGGTTCATGTGGAACCTTGAAGTTATCCGTTCAAAAATATTGAAGTACCACTGTTTGGCGCAATAACGAATTCAAGTCCGGCAGGCCCAGATCGTTAAAAATATTCGTGCTGTCTGAATAAACAGATTTATAGGCCACACTTTTTAAAATACATTTCAAAACACTGTTCACTTTTGTATGCCACAGCTCAGCACTGTGTGCGAAAACAGTCACACCGTACCTCAATACGCTGTAGGCCAGGGCCTGAACAAGAATTAACCTGACGTGAAGGGGCACAAAAACCCTAATATTATACAACAAACAAGCTACCTTCCGCAAAACTTTACATGTATAGGCCAACTGCCTATTCCAGGACATATCCGATTGAAAATTATACCCATGTATTTGGCGCACTCCACCAACTCAACAGGAACACAATTACAGCACTCACAGTCACTACCATGTAAGAAAAAAGGCTTGTCTATGAACCCCCGTTTTAAAGAATTACGGAAACATATCAACTTAGTTTTCGCTGAATTAACTTTTAATTGATTGGAGGTGTACCAGTCAATAGCTTTATTAGCACTTGATTGCAAGATATGTAAGGCGCGGTCAAAATTAAGATGCCGAGAAATCAGCAAGGTATCGTCGGCATATTGGTAACATGCACAGTCGGAAATGACAGAAACGAGGTCATTGACATATATATTAAATAATAACGGCGATAATACAGAGCCCTGCGGAACACCCGCTCGAAGATAACAAATAGTACTCAATTCTGAACCGACTCGAACTCGTTGCGATCGATTAGAAAGCAGATCGGACAGCAACTCGTGAAAGGGACCCCGGAAGCCGAACTTAAACAATTTACTCAACAAAAGGGAATGACTGATGGAATCAAAGGCCTTGAAAACGTCCAAAAAAAGCGCGCATGAAAACATGTTGTCACCAAACGCTGCGTTCAAATAATCGGCGACATCATCTAAGAGCAACTGCGTGCCCCTTCCCTGTACAAAGCCGTACTGCGACTGCGATATCATCGGGTATCTATCTAAGAAGCTAGTCATCAACAAAACAAGATGCTTTTCTAACAGGTGTCCTAAAACAGGCAAAATAGAAATGGGGCGGTAATTTTCAATAACTGTTGGTTTGCCACCCTTAAGAATCGGTCGAACAATGGCCATTTTTAGCCTCTTCGGTACCGAACGTGACCGGATAAAACCATTAATCATAAAAAGAAGGACATGTTTTAAAGAATCAAAATTCCTTTGAAGAAAATCGACAGTGATTCCGTCAGCCCCGGGTGGTCTAGTCGACTTGATATTGAACAAAGCTGACCGCAAACCTTCCTCGCCTATGTCATAGAGAAAAGCAGACGCACTATTCATATCTTTTAGGGTGACTTCCTCGGCGCCCACGCTCAAGGATTGCTCCGAAGAAGCAGCGAAAAAACCGTTAAAGCGATCAACCGCCTGCCGAATATTATCGCCAAAGTTTTTCACAACAACGTCATCAAGGGAGTGCTGGCATTGATAGCCTCGAAGTCCGTTTAAAAGGGACCAAGTTTGTGCAATATTGGAGCGACTTTCCGAGAACTTTCTCTGAAAATAAATTCGTTTAGCAGAGAGTACAAGGGCATTTACTCTGTTCCTAGCGGCCCGGAACGCCGCGCGCAGTTTAATATTTCTCGGCGCTCGCCTACAATAAATCCATCGCTTTTCTTTATCCTTTATTGCAGCTAAAATATTCGCGTTTAACCAGACGTGAGCTGGCTTCCGCTTTCGAACCGTGACCGTGCGCTGAGCCTTTGCCAAGAAAGAGTTATGAACGTCCACGAATTTCGCGTACACATCAGAATTCGACACTGAGACAAGAAATGTGTCCCAATCGTATGATGATGTCAGGTTGTCCATAGTTGTTTTATCGATAATATTAATTGTCTGTCGATCTTTCGGGGTAATTACCGGAGCATCGTGCCAGGCCATTTGACACCCAACGAAATAGTGGTCAGCTAATTTTTGCGAGATCACTGCCGACTTCACCGTGACCCCCGACGGTCTGACTAAAAGGTGGTCAATACATGACGATACGAGCCTGCCAGCCATAACTTCCTCTCTTGTTGGTACATTGATGGCACTTTCAATACCTACGCTGGCGAGGGTGTTAAGGTATTCACAAACTTCAGACATCACGTCTTTCAACAGATCTATGTTTATCTCTCCTAATATGCAAAATAACCCCAAGTTGCAACTCTCGGTTAGTAGCACCCTAAGCTCGTGTACAAATTGCCTGACACTTTTGGACGGAGGCCTATAACACGCTAAGAGGCCGAGAGAGTGAAAAGAGTTTTCGACTCTTAAAAAAATACATTCTGCGTAACAAAAAGCTACATCCTGTCTTGAAACTAACCATTCACACTTTACATGAACTACGATTCCTCCACCCGTAGAGCACACACGAGAGTACCAAAATGAATTGTACCCAGACAGCTGGAAAAGATCCCGCAAAGATTCCGACACGTTTGACTCCGTCAACACAAAAGCGTCTATCCGAGACGATATTCTGTACACCATAGCCTTAAACTGCTCCCAATATTTTCGTAAACTTCGGATGTTAACATGTAGCACTGAAAATGCCTGGCAGGGGGCTCAGAGCACGCACTCAAATTCATCCAAATTTGTACACTTGTTAAAAGTTACTGCCATAATCTAACCCAATTTTTCCAAGTCCTGAACAGTGTTGATGCGGACCATATCCATGTTTTCCGCTTTCCTGGCATAAATTTTCCCCGATTTAATTTATAATTTAATTTATAATAATAATAATAATAATAATAATAATAATAATAATAATAATAATAATAATAATAATAATTTTATTCAATGGAAGCAAATACTCAAGATACAAAGACGGGTCTGTCCAAGCCAATGGAGGCTTGACGGACAGGACCCGGCAGTCGAACGACAGGGTCGATAGCATCAACACAGATAACCGATACACTTCAGCAGGAAAAAAAAAAAAAAAAAAAAAAAGTACAACAGAAAGTAGAACAAGCACGGTATTAACACACTCAGACTGATAAATTGTTCAATAACTTCTTCAATTTTCTCTTGTTAATAACTTCCCCAAAGAAACAATCGGGAAGTTTATTAAATATGAAAGGGACATAGTAAGAACGTTCACGTGTACCGTACCTTGTAAAACACCGGGGGATCTGAAATCGATTCGTTCTACGCAAATCTCTTAGGGATACATGGGGTTGTAAGAAATCGCTAACCCAGAAGTGTCGTAGAACGACACACTGCAGAAAAAAAGAGCGGAAGCTTGGCATTTGTAGGGTTTCGAAAATGTCTGTGTCAACGGAAAGATCCAGGTGGTAACCGACACTTTTTAACAAATTTTTCAGAACACGGTCAATTTTAGTCTGCCACACTTCCGCACAATTACCAAATACTGTTATGCCGTATCGAATGATGCTGTAGGCAAGAGCATAAACAATCGATTTCCTCACTGCGAATGGCATGAACACTCTGTTATTATAAAGTAAACAACTTACGCTACGGAGTTTGCCACAAAGGTAGGCGAAGTGCGTCGCCCAAGAGAGGTCTGAATCAAAATGTATTCCCAAATACTTGACACTATCAACACAATTCAATGGAGGACACGCGCAGTTAACACACTTTGTCCCGTGTAACATGACTGGTGTGTCTAGGTTCACATGCTTCAACGGGTTTTTAAAGAAGACTAGTTTTGTTTTGGAGGCGTTAATTGAAAATAGGTTCTCAGAGAACCAGTCCATTACTTGCTCCACGTCATGTTGCAGAAACTGTACAGCTTGATGAATATCTAGATGAGTGGAGACTATTAGGGTGTCATCTGCATATTGAAACATTTTGCAAGTGGATATCCTGGCTGCAATATCGTTAACGTAGAGATTAAATAACAAAGGCGATAATATAGAGCCCTGGGGGACACCCGCTTTCAACCCTACTCGAGGACTTTTAAAATTTCCGACAGATACTTGTTGCGAACGCCCAGAAAAGAAGTTCCCAAGCAAAGTATGAAAGGGGCCACGGAAGCCGTAATTGTATAGTTTATGAAGTAGGAGCTTGTGGCTTACGGTGTCGAAAGCTTTTGCGACATCCAAAAAAATAGCACAGGAACACATGTTACGGTCAAATGCATTATGTAGTAAATCGGAGAAATCCTCGAGCAGTGATTGAGTGCCCCTTCCGGCTACAAAGCCGTACTGACTGGGCGATAGTACGTGCGAGCTATCAACAAAACTAGACATGACAAGATATAGATGCTTCTCCAAGATCTCCCCCACACATGGCAGGACAGAAATGGGTCGATAGCACTCCGGCTTGTCGGGTGATCCTCCTTTGAAAATTGGTTTTACAAGCGCAGTTTTTAAGTCAGCTGGGATTATGCCAGAAATCAGGAACCCATTTACCATGGTAAGAAGGACGTGCTGCACGTAACCAAAATTGCGACAAATGTCGGTAACCCGGATGCCATCAATACCAGCAGCTTTATTACGCTTTAAGGAAAATAAAATTAAGCGCAAAGAAACTGCGTCAAGAAGGGGCAGAAATGCAGAAGCGGACACTGTATAATCATGACTAGACGGGAAGGATGATAAAGCAGAGTCCCTAGATGAACCAGATGATGTAGCAAAAAAATTGTTGAGGTCATTGACTGCTGATTGTAAGTCAGATCCAAAGTGTTTGTGCAATTTTTCTTGAATAGATTTTTTTGTTGCACACCCTCTAAAGGTGTTTATCAAGTCCCACGTTTCACGTGGATTTGACCTTGATTCAAAGAACTTTTTTTGAAAGTAACGACGTTTGGCGGATCTGATGATGGCGTTCGTTTTATTCCTGGCACAACAAAAAGCGGTCCTCAGTTCTGAGTTGTTTGGAGCACGACGAGAGCGCAACCACGCAGCATCTTTTTCCTTGATTGCAGTCATAATATCAGTTGTGAGCCAGGGCTTATCGGATCGTTTCTGGAAATTAACCTTTTTCTTTGAGTCACGATAAAAAGACTGTAAAACCTCAACAAAAGTAGTGTACAAATTAGCAGGTTCCACCGACCTCAGAAATGTATCCCAGTCAAAGGCGGCCATTAACGCATCAAACTTCACAGTATCCGTGATAAAGACGTATGAACTTCCGGACCTGTTACCCTCGGACCCAGAGACCTGTTTACCTAATCGGCATCCTATTAGGTAGTGATCCGATAACTTCTGCGCAATGACGGCGGATCTTACAGTGATATCGGGTGCACGGACGTTGATATGGTCAATACATGACACCACCAATTTTCCAGACAACAGCTCCTCTCTTGTTGGAAGGGAGATAGTGTTTTCAATACCGTATTCCGACAGCAGGTTTAAATAATCGCACACTATGGATTTTCCAGGCTTCAGCGTGTCGATATTGAAGTCGCCAACTAGGCAAAATTGGCCCATTGAACGAAACTGCTTGAGCACCTGCTCTAGTTCCGCGAGGAAAAGTCGTGCGTTCTCGGATGGAGGTCTATAACCTGCTAATAAAAACAGTGAAAATCCAGGCCGGGAAACATTAACAGCGAGCGATTCCGCATGAGCGAAATGTACATCGACCTTTGAAAGCAGCCATACATCTTTAACATAAATTGCAATGCCTCCGCCTCTACCAGTGTCCCGCGTGTAAAAAAGTTCTTTATAGCCGTTCAAAGTGAATTCAGCACATTGTAAAGATGATATACTGATCTCAGTAAGGACGAACAGGTCTACTGGAGGCTGAAGACTAGCAATGTAAACGCGAAACTCGTCCCAGTGCTTACGCAAGCTCCTAATATTAGCATGAACAAGTGTTAGAGAATTTTCCGAGGTAGGTCCCAAAACGCGAAGAAAAGAACTACAGTCTGGAACCGAAAAACAAGCCGTCATAACTTAAATAATCTTCTCAAGGTCTCCAACTGTGCTTATGCGCACCGCTGACACACCCTCACTTTTCCTTGCGTAGATTTTTGCGTTTTTTAGCCACACGAACTTGTAGCCCATTTCCCTGCCCTTTGTTCTTGCCATCCAAAAAAGATTTTTGTTGACTTGCGTTAGGTGGTCATTAAAGAACACCTTAGGTTCATCATGTGATTGGGACAGCCTCTGCAAACCGCCACGTGCCCCCATCCAAGTCTCCTTTATACTAACAGATGCGAAATTAACCAAAACCAGAGGAGCTAAGTCTCCTTTTCTTGGAAGATGGTGAATTGAGACGATGTCAGAGGATTGGAAATTTCGGAGAGAGAGCTTCTGAGAAAGATCTTCCATGACTTTAAGCAGGTCTTCCCCCGACTCATGAGAAAGGCCTTGTATCTCCATGTTACAGCGACGGCTGTATTGCTGTGCATCATTCAGTTCTTCTTTGAGCCGTGAAATTTCTCGCGACTGTTCGGTCATTGCGACATTGACTTCGTGGACTTCCGTTTGAAGATTTTTTACCGACTCTTCATTAGTCTTTACGAGAGTGAGTACGGAGTTATACTTCATACTAAATGAGTCAACTGTTGACTGAAGCTCTTCAACAGTGTTGCGTAACTCATCCACTGCAGGCTTAAGAGATAGGAGCTGGTCAACCTTTGCCGGAAGAGGCAAAAGAGTTTCGACACTAGCCTTCAGAGGAAGAAGCTGCTGAAGTGCCACGTTTATGGACGCCAGCTGGCTAGCCACGGAAGACATGTTTGGTTGGTCCAGGAGACTACCGTCGGAGGTATTAAAGCTGTCTTGCGTTGCACCACCGCTAGCCCCACCACCCGAACGGAGTTCGCTCGTGCGACATGTTGGGCACCTCCACCCCTCCCTTCTAGCAGCGCCCATTCCCGAGAATGTGCCCTCCGCGACACCAGAGCAGGGTTTACCGAGATGATACCCATTCCTGCAGGCCGTACAAGTCAGATACCTCCCGTCGACCGGGAGTGGGAGCACACATTTAATGCACTCCATAGTGACAATAAAACAAGATAAAGCAACTAAAAAAAAAGTGTTCGTACAGCCTAAGGCACAAAAGCAGAAAAACTCGAGGTGCAGTCGGCGGCAAACAGTTTCCAAAAGAAAGGCAAAGGGAGTCTTCGTCTCACCTGTGCAAAGTGCATCGGTCAGAACACCGCAAAGATTCGCCGCCGACTGCAGAAGGTGCAACTTGGGAAGCTGGTTTTATGGCCAGCGGAGCTGTGGAATCAGACGTGGCGACGCTCAGCGGTCGGCTCTTGATTGAAGGAGTCACGGTGACGCTTGCAGTTCAGCGCGGCACGTGGGACGTCAGTATGTGACGCTTAATCAATCAATCAATCAATCAATCTTTATTATACAGTGCCCAGGAACAACCCTGAGGTCTTGGTGCTGGTACACTGGTGGATAAAAAAATATATTATATACATCTCCGCAGTGCGCGAGTAATTAGTAGAATAACATAAAAACGAGGCACGGAACACAAGAACGTAGGACAACAAGTGCACCACCAGAAAGTAGACACGGAACACAAGAACGTAGGACAACAAGTGCACAACCAGAGAGCACGCCATGGAGATGACGAAATTCAGACATAACAGAGCCGTTCAGCAATGCTCATCCAGCACGGGCAAGTTTTTAGTAGAAAGGACAAACGTCCTGTAGCAAGGGTGGAAAATATCAAGTTTTTCAGAGTAATGATTCAAACGCTGTGCCATTCTTACAATTGGGTTCACCGGACTAAACGTTCTAGAAACATAAAAAGATGACTGAAGACGAGTATGTACACGTGGGACCCTAAGGCACAGTTCAAATAACAGGCTCGGAGAATTGATAAGTCCATGCAGCGTTTTAAACAAAAATAGTAAGTCCGCGTTCTCCCGACGCCGGTGCAGGCTAAGCAAACCAACACGCTCTAACGCAGACTCATATGTTAAACAGTGAACATCTTCCTTTATGTAGCGATGTTTAAAGATAGAAACAAACTTTTTTTGAACACGTTCGATCTCCAAGGAGTGACTTTTAGAAATTCCATTCCAAACAGGTGAGGCGTATTCTAACTGCGACCTGGATAGCGAACAGTATAATGTGATAAAAGCAGTCGGGTTTTCGAACTCCCTGGTTAAGCGAGAGGCAACACCCAACATTCGCAATGACGAGTTAACCAGCCTACCAACGTGATCAGAGAAACGCAAGCCAGAATCAACCATGACTCCGAGATCTTTCATTACACTTACTCGAGACAAAGTCTCTCCTTGAATATTATATGCAAAAGAGATATTGTGAGTTTTCCGAGAGAGCGTCATGACCTTGGTTTTGGACGGGTTCAAGAAAAGGTCGTTTTCAGAGCACCATCGGTAGAAAGAACTTGCATCTTCCTGTAGCTTAGCACAATCATGTTCAGTAACTATTTCTCGATAAATTTTTATATCATCAGCATATTGCAGGAATGACGAATTTAAAACAGCAAAAGAGACGTCATTTACGAAAATTGTGAACAGAAGGGGTCCTAAAACAGATCCCTGAGGAACGCCAGAGCGAGTCCTGTATAACGAAGAGTTCATGTTGTTGACCCGGACATACGCCTCTCTCTCGGACAAGTAACTTTTGAACCAGTCGTGTACTGAGCCACATACTCCATAGGAGGAAAGTTTGGATAAAAGAATAATGTGATTGACTACGTCAAAAGCTTTACTTAAGTCAAAGTAGACAACGTCTAACTGACCTCTGTTACATATCACACGAGATGCGGCAGACATAAAGCTAACAAGATTAGTAGTAGTTGATCTCCCGCTCATAAAACCATGCTGATTGGGAATTACTAAGTTTCGAAATTTGAAAGAGAGGAATTGATGGACGACCATTTCAAAGAGCTTAGAAAATGGAGAGAGAAGAGAAATCGGTCTATAGTTACAAATATCACCTTTTTTCCCCGACTTTAAGACCGGAACGACAGCAGCGACTTTCCACGTTTCAGGAAAGGTTCCCAACCTTAACGAGTTGTTAAATATAGAGCACAGTACCGGCGTGAATATGTCGTGATAAGTTTTGAGAATCGCCGAGGGAATGCCGTCGGGCCCTACTGATAATGTTGCTCTCATTTTCTTAATACAGGACCGGACGCACTCCTCATCGACATTAATGCAACTCAACAAATCACCAAACCCATCTAAGTGAGGCAGCGCAGGTGCAGAACGCTGCGCACTATCCCTGTAGACGGACCTAAAATGCTCAGCAAATAACTCAGGCACGGACTTCAAATCGCTCTCGTGATTATCCAGGACAATCTTCGACTCGATATGCCTCCCAGAACGTGAATTAATGTACCTCCAGAATTGCTTCGGATTATTGACAAGATCTGATTCCACTGAGCAACGATGAGCCTGGCGGTCTCGATCCAGGACCGTCTTACATTGCTTTCTGCAGCTTTTGAATTCTACCTCCCACTTTAAAAGGCCACTTTTTTTAAACTTCCTGTGAAAGAAGTCCTTTCTTTTCAGTAGTGTTTTTAGCTCACTGGAAAACCAGCGAGGAAAGCGAGATTTAGTAACTGTCCTTAACGGAATAAAAGTATCCATGGCCCCCCGAACAGTTCGCGTGAAGAGCATGACCTGGTCATTTACATCAGGCGACTCCAAGATCAATGCCCAATCAAAACTCGTGAGGTAATGATGCATCCCGACATAGTCCCCTGCTGACAGATTATATGAGGTGTGCGGTGGGGAACCACCAGAATGAGCACGAACAGAGGAATTTTCGAAAGAGAGTACTATATCAAGTGCAGGATGATATGTATCCTGAGGAACTAATGGGAGTTCACCCCGTGCTACACGCACACTGTCCATATTTGAGAAGCATAAATCTAGAGCATTAAATTGGTGATTCAGAACATTATTGTGTTGTGTGAGATTTAAGAAAGAAGAAAAGTTTAAGAGCTGGGCACCTTTCTGCCTGCAGTAAAAGTTCTCCGTAAAAACATCAAACTGCGACCAGTTGACTCCAGGAGCATTAAAATCCCCCAAGATTAAGACTTCGCAACCCTGTAAGTCGCTCACTGTATTCTCTATGCCAACAAGACAACTATGAAATTCATCTGGCGGTGTCTGGGGAGGGAGGTAAAATAAACCGATTAAAACGCGTACTCCCTTCGCAGCCTCAATCTCGACCCATACGCTCTCGGGAAATTTCTCTAAGTCTTCGCGTCTCCTAGAGCGGTAGCGCCTGTCGACTGCGACCAACACTCCACCTCCCGTTCTGCTCCGCGGGGTAGAATCACGATCGCGACGGTGCACCTCAAAACAAGGAGGGAAGTAATCGGAGGAGCCGATGCTAGAACACAGCCATGTTTCAGTTAAACAAAATATAGAGCAATTGGATAAAGTAACATTAGAGAAAAAGCAATCGGCTTTTGTACGCAGGCCGCGAACGTTTTGGTAAAATAAATCAATGTGACTCATCCTAGGTTTCTCCAACGTTCAAGGGGGCGGCGGCGGCGGCTGCCTCGGATGCATGGAGTAGGTCTTCGCGAAGGGCGCCTCGAAAAGCCTTAAAGCGGCACGATTTGGGCCACACGGCGGGATCAGAAAGCTTGTCGAAGTCTTTGGCAGCCACGGACACATGGAAGGAGGCGTAAGAGTCGTAGCGCGTCTTCAGTTTCCGGCACTCCACTTCCTCAACTCCGACGGAAGAGAGATGAGAGCTGATGTCTTCGCAGCTGGTGTCCGGGTTCAGCTTGGTGACGAACAGGGCTCTTCGTCGAGTTGATGGAGGGGCGACGATCACTTGCAGGTGTCCGACGCCCCAGTAAGCGCTGGGGTCCGAGCTT
>JABSTQ010005563.1:0-15676 GCA_013358835.2 Ixodes persulcatus | reverse complement strand
CCATCTGGCACCGTAAATTTCAGCTTCCGCATGGAATATGCTTTTATATCTTTACTTGTCTTCTCAGGTCATCCGGTTAAGGTGAATCGCAATGTTTTTGAAAACTTAGTTTTTCACTTCTGTCTCTTGCAGAGTCTTCGTGTCCACTGGACCCACTCCCATCAGTCTTAGGTAGAAGCTAGTGGCCTTGGCATTAATCTCTGTTTCACCTGGTGCATCTATCGGCAGGCGAGATAGAGCATCTGTTTTGAGGGTTACTTCGGACTTCTTGCAAGCCATGTCATATTGATACACTGGAGGGAGCGTGGCCCAATGTTGCAATCTTGCGGCTGCTACGGTTGGGATACGTTTCCTCAGTCCGAGGATTGTTCATAACTGCTTGTTTGCGGTCACCAGGATGAATTTACGTCCATATACATAGTCATGGAATCAGTTTACTCCAAAAACTATGGCCAGAGCATTCTTCTCGAGTTGGGCATAATTCTCTTCCGCTCGAGAAGGTGTCCTTGAGGCATAGGCTATCGGGCGCTCTTCTTGTCTGGGTACACGTGTGCTAGCACGGCTCTAACTCCAAGAGGTGAAGCGTCGCAAGACAAGATCAAAGGCAGCTCAGCATCGTAGTGCGCCAACACTGGAGCTCTGCTCAAGATTTCTTTGAGTTCTTAAACCTCTCATCGCATTCTGTGGACCAGTTTTACGAAACGTGTTCATGCAGTAGAAGCATCAGAGGCTTCTGTATCATAGATAACTTAGGCACAACATTCTGTGGACCAGTTTTACGAAACGTGTTCATGCAGTAGAAGCATCAGAGGCTTCTGTATCATAGATAACTTAGGCACAAAACGTCTGTAGTTGTTTACAATTTCGAGAAATGACCGGAGGTCGCTCACATTTTCTGGCACGGGTGAATCCTGTACAGCTTGTATTTGTTTGCTCATGGTACTTGTACCAGAACCACTGACCATGTATCCCAGATGGTCCGCCTTGTCTTGCATGAACGTGCACTTCTTTTTCGCTAACCGAAGTCCTTTATCCTTCATGCGGCTTAGTACTTGGTGCAGGCGCTTTACGTGAGTTGAGTCGTCCATTGAGGTCACCAGAACGTCATTTAGGAACACGCAGACGTCTGGAATCCCTCCCAAGAGTACCTCCGTTGGCTTTTGAAAGATAGCAAGGGCTGAGGCGATTCCTTAGAATAGACGCTTGTATCGGAAGAGTCCCGTGTGTACGTGTATAGTGACATACTGGCGAGACTTCGCACTCAGCACCAGTTGCTCATAGGCGTGTCTTAAATCCAGCTTACTGAACTTCTATCCGCTGTTCAGTGTAGATAATAAGTCAGTTGCTTTTGGTAGAGCGTACTGGTCCACTTCTAGCAGAGGATTCACTGTGAGCTTCTAGTCACCACATATCGGGATCTCTCTTCCGCCTTTTGCAATGTTGACGGTAGGCGTAGCCCACTCACTATATCTGATTGGCTCGATGACGTCCCTTTTGGTCATGTCCTCAAGCAGCCCTTCGTTGAAACGAACGAAGTTATGGAACTTTCCGTCTTTTTATGAACTTTAGATGGGCGTCCTCTCTCAGTTGTAGATAAACATTAACTCTGTTGAGACATCCTTGTTCTTCTTTAAAATTCTCATTACACTCTTTCTGGATGCTTTCCAAGCATTTTGTATCTTCTAGAGTGTAGACACAAGGTGCCGCCATCCACGTCTCATCCAGGACTTGTATCCAATTCCTTCCCAACAGTGGTGGTAAGTTTACATCTACCATGACCAGTGGCAACGCCCATGTCTAGTGGTTGCACTTGACTTGTACTTCAGTGACAGCACAGACGTTCAGGCCTTTAGGACAGCGGCTGCCGAGATTGCTCCTCAAGGGCTCTAGCTGCGGTTCATAGTTGACCTTGCATTCGCTTTGGAATTACTGTCACCGCAGCACCTGTGTCCAACTCTGTCTCCATGTTTACATCAATGATGGAAACACTTTTGTTTGGGGTGGAAGTGACCTTAGTTCCGCGTTTGTCCGCAAGACAAAAACTCTTCCGTGCTGTCCTCCTCCTTGAGTTGTCGCTCGGCTTCCTTTGATTTTGTCCCTAGACCTTGGTGTTTGCTTTTACCTTCTTGTTGTTTGCGATTTCCCTTCTTTTTTCTGCGTGCTGCTAATTTTGCAGGTTTTCCGTAGGTGACCCTTTTATTCACATACGTCGCAGTCATAGCCTTTGTGCCGGGCAATGTTGAGGTTTCTGATTGGTCCTGAAACAACGCCAGCAGGCACGACTTGTACTTGCTAGTTGTTTGATCTCGTCTGAAGCGGTGGTACGTGCATCTTTAAGAATTTTAAGATGATCCTAGGCCGCTTCTAGTCCCGATACAAATTCTACAGCTGGCGTCCAAGTCAGATATTCAATCGCCAGGCACTGCTTTTGCACAATCAGGTAACTGAGACCACAGACAAATCGGTCGCGAAGTTGCTCCTCCTGGTTGTCTTCATATTGGAAGGTCTCTGCTAGGCGTTTCAATTCTGCCAAATAGGTCACTAAAGATTCACCTAAGCGTTGATCCCGCTTTCCAAACTTGAAGAGTTTGGCTATAAATAGCCGCCTTGGCGAGCAGAATTGACTAATGAGTTTTACGAGTTCCTAATAAGTGCTCTAGTTCGGTGGCAGAGGAGAAGACAAATCCCGCAGTTTGGAAAATGTCTTTTGTTCGATGACAGTGATCAACACAGATAGTTTTGACCTGTCGGTCTTGATGCTCTTTTTGTGCAACTTGAAATACGCTTGGAGGCGTTCCTCGTACTCCTCCGAGCTTGTCCCTTCCTCATAATTTTCAATGGAGCGCGATAGGTCCTCCATGATGAATAGTACCTCGTTCCGTCGATTCTTGCCTTGATGGATCCGGTCTACGTTGACCTCCGTGGCGTCGTCGCCACTTCGTTGTGTATCTAGTTTTGATTAATACTCGCAGCCATTACGAAGTAGATCTTAGTGCGCTCGATTACAACTATTTACATGGTGGTGATTCTGGTATCGGCAAAGTTTCGTTGAGGCTCGCGCGTCAGTCCGAGCACTCTCTGTGTTATCGTCGTTTTCGTCAGCATCGTCGTCGTTGGTTCGTGCTTGGACAAAGCAACTGACAGAATGAAAACGGCAGGCAAAAGTTTCAGGTGTTCCGCCTCCAGCACGCCTGCTACCATTCGATGGTGTTTCGGGTACTCGTGAGCCTCGATGGTGTACATGCAGCCGAAGCAGGGAGAAAAGCAACAAGTGCGTGCTGGGGGCCGGGCGTTTGAAAGAGACGTCCGGCAATTCTCTTTTTACCATTGACTATAGATAGGTATTTGTAGTATTCTATAATTTAAGCCCAAAAACGTATTCCAAATGTGCAGTACACCCTTGACCACAATAACAAATTCTGATAAATATATAAACAGTGCATTTGTATTGCCAGCCACCATTTTCACAAAAAAGTGTTGTTGGCTATAGGAACACCTGCAGATGTGGGTGCGCATGTCGGTTCAAGATTGAGAGGATACAAAGCATAGTCCTCACAAGGCTTGTATGGCCCTTTCGACCATGATCTAAGGTACATTTTTCGCAGTTCCAAGCTTTCTAGCCAACATTCTTCGGAATTAGCAAATCTTGTTCCGGCCTGAGGTAGACCACTGAGTCTTCATTCCTCAAGGTCGTGCGAAACCTTCCCAGAACTGCGGTACGACCTGCAAACGAACTCTACTGTACTGCACCACGAGTCCATGCTGCCCGCTTTAAAGAAAAACACGTTTAGGGTAGAAGACGACAGCCTGCACCGTAAAGGTAAAAGCGTATAATAAAATAAAATATAATTTATAGCATTCAATAAACAAGGATAGGCTTAATAAGTGACGACACCATGATTGTTGTTGTTGGCGTTACCTTTGCATGTGATTCAAAAGCGACGATTTCCTTTTTTGTCCCATTTACATCCGTGCGTCACCTGACGATAACATTCCAAGGAGGCTGAACGCACTCGTTTAAGGAAAAATTTGTCTATCGAAGAAAAAGCCCTCCACTAGGTGAGGCAAGCTAGCCTACTTCGCACTATGAACAAGATGGCATATGTGTTTTTGCATAGGCTTTGGTAGCTGGGTCATTCCACGCCAAACGATCCAGCCCCTAAATCGACCATCACGGATTTGGTTTTAAAAAATTGTAGGCACTTAAATCGACGTAAAAGTGGTCTTCCCAATAAATGTTTGCAGTAAACAATTGTTTGCTCCTTTGGCGACACCTTGATTACCACGAACAACTGGCTTCAAGGGCTATATACGGCATTTTTTTCCTGGCAGTTTTAAAAGTAGGCTGTAAAATAACACTGTTTTTAGTAAGTAAATTGGTCCCTCTAAATGCCCAAATAGCAACTTGCATGTAATTTCAAATATTTCTTGCAGTTCTGTGGCACTGAAAATCGCCTAAAATGCCGATATTCACCTTTGTTTCCTCGGAAATGGCGAATTATCAAGCTTAAAGTATATTTCTATTAATAGCACTTGAATGGAAGTTCATTATACAAATATTTTTCAAATATTATTCGTTGCAGTGTTTCTTGGAAAAAATCGCCAATCTTGAAAATAGCGCAAGAAGAGCAACTTTCACTTAAGAATAACGGTGTGAGGTGGTCGGTCTCAAAATATATTGACAACGGCAATACGTCATTCAGAACCCAGACATTAAATAGACAATGTTAGAAAAAAGTGTTATTTCTTAAAAGCGAAAAAATAATTTTTCAATTTCGGTCGCCGCACCCTCGCGTAGTTGCCTAGAGACGTCGAACAACGGCGTACTGCAGCGGCGACGTCGCGGGGCAACAGAGCAGACGGCTTCGCTACGCGAGCGCACAAAGCAGACGGGTTCGCTACGCAAGCGCGCAAAGCAGACGGGTTCGCTAAATAGGCGTGCAAAGCAGACGGCAGATTCAAAGAAGTGGTTGTGACGTCGTCTGCTAATCGCAGAGCGGCGTGAGTTCACATGTAATGGGTGGGAAGTGAACAAACTTATTCCCATGAAACCGAATAACGCAGGTAATCTGGCTTCCACGGATCATGCCCGGGAATCTCAAGGTAGATTTTAGGCAATATGTTTTACTAGTTATTGCTTTTAAACGTTCTAAACGCGAGGTTTTAGCCTCGTACTTGTTGCTGTATTCCAGAAACGCAGGTGAAATTCGGTTCTTTGAGTGCACTGAGCAAACAATACATCTCTTTTCAGAAGACCATCTTGTGCCGTGTTCATTGGGGCCAAAAAGGTGCCATAAAACGACGGAAGTAAACAGGAAGTTTCTCGTTAATATTTCAACTGAGACAGAAAGAGAACAACGCCTTTTGGCTCTGCGTGCAAACAAAGACGAAGACGCGCTCAACAAAATATGCGCTCATCATTATCATACTTACGTAAAGAAGTATACCACACTTCTGGCTTCCAAGTTCTGTATGGACCCGTTCCTTGAACACAACAGGAGCAGGCGTGGGACATCAGTTATATCACTAGAGCTTGCGATAGCTCTGCCGTCATTAAAGCTTGTTCCTGGAGAAAGGTGGTGCCCCGGGTGCAAAGTTCGCTGCTTCCAAATGGACGCGAGGTTCAAGCAGACTACTGACACGCTTACTGAAGAGATGACCTCTTCTAAAATTAGCGACCAGGAAGAGGTATTCTCCTCAACGTTGAGTCAAATTTTCAGCAGTTGGGGAACTTCCTCTGTCCATGGGGCAGAAGTACGGACAAACAAATACGGATATGCAAACGACCCTGGACAGTCGAAGTCGGAATGTCAGTAATTTGACCAACACTGCGGACGTCAACGCCTCGTCGACATCTAGACCAACACCTAGTTATGAGTTCCTGACAGACGACTACAGACGGCTCATGGAAGACGTCAAGAAGCGCTTTGGCGAAGAAAAAGACCGATCAAAAAATATTTCCCTTTTGACCCTGTCCCCGAGCTCGTGGTCGCGAAAACGGATCGCGCAGTATTTTGGTGCCTCTGAAAGACAGGTTCGCTTTGCCATGTCAGTGAAAGAAGAGAAGGGCATCTTGAGCTGCTCAACGCAAAGGTTGAACAGACCATTAGACGAATCAACTAAAAGCTCTGTCAGAAACTTTTATGAAGACGAGCTTGTTTCCATCTGCCTTCCAGGCAAAAACGACGTCGTTCGTGGGAGCCAAAAACGATTGCTTTTAATGAACCTGAAGGAAGCATATGAAGAATGGAAGAGCAACAACGGAGTGAAATGTGGATGCTCAAAGTTCGCTGCTTTACGGCCCAAGCACTGTCTGCTTGCTGGAGCTTCAGGAACGCACTCAGTTTGCGTTTGCCTTTATCACCAGAACCTGAAGTTACTTCTTCACTCATCGGGTCTGGAACACACAGTTGATTCCTTGGTTGGAATGACAGTGTGTGACTTAAACAATGAAGACTGCAAGCTTGGCAGGTGTTAGCAATGCACAGGCATTACGCACGTCGCATTTTTGCTTATGAACGCCGCAGTCCTTGACCCTGACTTAGTGAGCGACGTTACCGTATGTCAATGGGTCAGTGGAGCACGGTGCAAACTTGACACAATGGTGCTCATGCCAGAAGAACTGTCCGAGCGGTTGCTAGAGATGCTGAAAGAATTAAAGACGCATCACTTCGTGAGCAAGGTTTAGGCGCGTCGTCTACGCGACTTAAAAAATGCGTCTTACGCCAACAGAGGCAATAATGCTGCTAGATTTTGCTGAAAATTACAGCTTTGTTGTTCAGGACGCTGCACAATCATATCATTGGGAAAAAAAGCCAAGCTACAGTTCATCCCGTCATCGTCTATTTTAGTCCACCAGATCGTTCTGACGAGCTCCCCGTCATATCATACGCAATAATGTCTGACTGTTAGGACCATACCACTGCAACGGTGTCGACTTTCCAGAAAATGTTCCTGAATGACTTGAAAGCCCAGCTGCCTCACGTAGAACACATTCATTACTTCTCGGACGGTGCGGCGTCTCAATTCAAAAACAAAAAGAACTTTGTAAAACCTCTGTCATCACGTGGAAGACTACAACCTCAGTGCAACATGGAACTCGTTTGCCACATCGCACGGAAAAAGTGCCTGCGATGGAGTGCCTTACAAAAATGTCATATATGGGCCAGATATATTTTATATACGGCCGTATATACTGGTATAAGGACGTAAATAAGGCAGTATACTGCCAGATAAAGGAGCAAATAGGGGCATATATGGAAAGAAGACACCATATGTGGTTAGGTATAGTGACGGATTTAATCATGTATGGTGCAGATTATTGCCATATATGGCTATATATAGCCCCTTAAATGGCGTGCATTTTTTATATTTTGCCTTATACGGCAGGATGTAGTCTATATATGGCACGCGCTTGTCTTCGTATATATTTGAAAAAAATATATCCCTCTTCTTTTACACGGACATATTTTTCATGAAAAGCTTGCCAATTCTAGATTCTGAATTTGAATCTCCAAATAATTTGTTTTATTTAATTTTCTTTTCCAATCGGATACTCCATCAATATTTTCTGAAGAGAAACGCTGTTTACAGAGTGATTTAACAGTGATTCACATATTTTTTGTTTGGCGCATTTTAAAAAATCTCAGCGAAGATTATTTCTCTGTCAAGTGTGTACTATATATTAATTCCTGCATGCGCAAGTGCTTTGAAGATTGTAAAACAACTTATAGATGCTTGCGATCATTTAAAACGTATTTTGCGAATTATCACCAAAATGATAGTAAAGATGCATTTGGATGTGAATCAACTATTCTAATGAGCTAGTGTTTTGAAGGACCATTTTCAACTGAACATAAATCTATTCCTGAAACCTTCAAAACACCTTAGCAAATGCTATTTTAAAGGGCTTAGGTTGCATCAAGTGTATGTTTCATATTAACGTGATCCAGAATTTATCTGAACAGAAAACAATCACAAAAAATAAAAGTATTTTGTGAAGTGAAAGCTAATATATCCTTTGATGGCCAGTATTTACATGGCAGTTCAGTGATTGGCCGGCATCGGCGCTTTGCTGTTCAAACTGGCGAGCCCCGTCATGAAAGTTCCGTTTACTGACCGACATCGTTTTTTTTTTTACTTTTTCACTATGCAGTCAAGTCATTGAGATTCTGACGAACTGCGGCAATTCATGAATAGCGAGTGGAAATGTTTGCCTTGATCAATCCTTCCTAAATGACTGCCGACGCTGGCGTATTTGATCCCAGCATGGCAAGGCTGACGTGTTTCATCGCGAAAACGCGAGAAAAAGCAATGCGGTGAGGAAAAGTTGCTGTCCAGGATTTGAAAATGTGACCGCCTACGCCACGAAAAATAAATTTTACAACACCGAACGGTACTTTTTTCTTAGGAAGCTAGTTTAATTTGATGTACTATACTTAAGATCCGGCGGTATATGCACGTGCTTGGCTCAGATAAAAAAAAAAAAAACAAACAAAAAAACAATATAGCGAAGCCTAAAAATGAAAAAAAAAACACGTGGTATGATTGAGCCCACGCCTTGATGTTCAAAAACAATAATAAACATTACTTTCCAGAAACTAAAAAAGTAAGAGACGTGCTTATTGCTTATGACGCTACGATAGTGTGAAATGGAGGTTGAAAATGTGCTATTTTTGTCAGGAATCGACTGTTCTCTGTGGTAGTTACGATCACCTAACAGAAATATTTAAAATGTTCACATAACCAAACGATATCTGTCTCTTTGATAGCTTATGTTATACGACATACCGTACCAGAAAAACGCGAAAATAAAAACTTTTCTTTTTAACGCAAAAAAGCGAGAAACACCAATGCGTTGTGGATGTTCACACTGCCGGGTTTGTGAATGTGACCCCTTGACGCTATGAAAAAAAAAAATGTTACAACGCCGAACGATACCATTTCTGAAAGCTAGTTTAATTATCCGCCCTGTACTTGAATCTAAGGAATAAAAACGTGTTTAGGTCTAATAAAAAAGTAAAACTGCGGAGTGCAACCTGTATAAGTAAAACGAAGCGGCACGCGGGGGCTAGCACTGATCTACCAAAACAAAATTAAATACTACTTTCCGGAAGTCAGACATTTAAGAGATGTGCTTAATACGTAGCGCGCTATGAGCTCAGCTAAATTACTGGCTTAAAATGGCGGTCTTTTTGTTTCAATAGTGGGTGAAGTTGGCCGCTTTCAGAAAAACTTCGGCTGCATCACTGTGGCAGTTTTACCACTTACACATTTTCCAATTTTGCTCGCAATATGCTCATTATTATTACATTACTTTCTTCGTTGAAAGGACTTGCGCTGTTTGCCTATTAGACTGATCCACATATTAGCACGGAGGGAGTGAATTATCTTGGCAAAACAAGAGGGCCCTGGTTTGTGCATTGCAACAATTGAAACTTGGGCTCGCACTTTTTATTTTCACCTTCTGCTTGATTGCTACCCTAAAGAATGGGGCCGACGACTGAAACAAACAAAGAAAATATTTTAAATAATAAAATCTAATACAAAAAGGTGAGAAAAATATTTAAAATAATAAAACTAACACAAAAAGGGAAGAAAATATTTAAAATAATAAAAACTAATTCAAAATGGTGAGAAAAAATACTTAAAATAATAAAAAGGAACACAAAAAAGGTAAGAAGAAATATTTAAATAATAAAAAGTAATACAAAAAGGTAAGAAGAAAAATTGTGCTCACTACGATTCGAACCAACAACCCCACGCTCAGCAAAACAGTGCACCAACAAGCTAGGCTATCGTCGCGCGGTTTACTTTCGCTCCCTCTCTAGAAGGTTCGTTCTGAACCATTATACGTTTAGTTTCGTACTTATTATTTTGCAACGTGTTTAGGACTTATTCATAATATTGTGGCAATATTGGGGTGCGCAATAATTTATTATTGCTGTGTCTTTCATGCGGTTTTCTGATCGTTTTATTTCAAACGTCTCGAAGATACGAATATAATCTCATCGAATCAACAGCCTATGTTTCGCACGTTTTGCCGGTGGTGTGCGTTTGAATGCCTGTGTTCCTGTGTTCACGACCGGCTAACGGTTCAATTTTCCGATTAGTCATGATGCGCGGAGTTTGCCTTAGTTTCAAATGTGTCCGAAAAAGACGGAAGCGACTGTGAGACGTGGAACTACGTCAAATCTGCTCAGCAGCCAAGATCATGGCACGGGATTCGAAGTAAGTTCGTTTCTTTGTTCGTTAGGGCTAGATTATTTCCTGCGTTCAAAAGACTTGTTATTGTCTGTAGATCCCTTGCTTTTACCAGTGTTACTAATTGTGCTTGATTGGTGTTATGCGAGGCTGTTTTTCTTCTTTTTTCCCCGATGCAGAGGCTATGTATTCGCTCAAGGTCCATCATTAGCGGCGGAACTCTTTGGGAGACCCGGGGGGGGGGGGGGGGGGGGGTTGATTGCCTCCCTCCGCCGTATTGTTTACTAGTAAACTACTAGAATGTCTGGAAAAGCGCGGTGCCCCTCTATCGCCGACGCCACTCTCCGTACTTGCGTGCGGAGAGCTGGACCCGACAAAAAGCAGCGATTGATTGATCGCTCAAGCCCGTAGCTTCCGCCGCCCAGTGTCTGCGAACGATTTCTTTTTCGCGATTCGTAATCAGAAAAGAATTGTAAAAAATTGTTGCCGCAATGAATTCACCCCATGGTGATTAATGCATAGCATACCACTTCTTATCGCAAAACTTTGTGCCCGCGAACTAATTTTTGACGCTGGCACTTATTCCTCGCGAAATGTCCGAGCTCTAAAGATCATTGCTGTACACGTGTTTCGTATGATCCAACGCACGTGCAACGATTTCACACCTGCAGAAACACTCAGGCTGCTTTAAATGATGAAGCATTTATTCTCTTCCTACTGGTGTTTTTCTTTAGAGGCTATCAAGTATTAATTACAAGCTTCTGATGAAATTTACAAGCATGCCCTGAATTAAGGTAGTGTGTCGCCAGTTTTTGGTATCTATATTCTGTTCAGTGTAAGTATGTAGTGTTAGACATACCTCACCCATCCCTGTTTTTTCGTTTGGTACTGCCTTTAGCGAATGGTGTAAGTGGTAATTGTTTTTAGTTGTTGCGTGATTGTAGTAAGGTGGTGAGCTGGTACTAATTGAACACCTTGAAAAATAGTTCGCAAAAAGTCAAGGAGACCGGGGGTGTAACACGTAAACCTCATGCAAGCGCAGACTGGACTCGCATAAATCAGGGAAGGGAGAAATAAAGAATGCGGACGGAGCTCGAGCACAGGCCCGAGTGGAACGCGCTGATTTACCTGTTAGCAAGAGCAGATTTAAAAAACAATTTCCATGTCAGTTGAGGTAACAGATGGATGGCTAATACATAAAGACACCTCAATCTTTCTCTAAATTCTGCGATGGATTGTCACCTACCTATGCACTGTTTACACTGCTCGTGTATGTCATCCTTAGGAAAAACGTGAATAATTAGCAGAGACTATAAAAAAAACATATAAGAGAATTATTTTAGGCCTTTATTATTCGTAGTACGGGCAACCAATGTGTCACATCCGTCTGTTACCTGATCTGCCGAGGAAATCGTTATTACAGTCTTATGCATATGGGTGAATTAGCACGTTCCACTTGGACCTGTTCGAACTTTTGCTAAAGCTCCTTCCGCATTCTTTTTTTTTTCTTTTCTAATTTATCTGTGTTGGTGTCTGCACTCGTAAGTAGTGTATGTATTCCTCTCCTTTATTCCTTGTTTTTTTGTGCTATATTTCAAGATGTTCAATCAGAATGAACTCACCACCTTACTACATGGGAAGGCTGTTGTTAATTCTAGAGTGTCTGTAAAGCAATCTACCTGACATCTTTGCCTCACGCTCCGGTTCCTAAAGCTCATATTCTCCGAGCACAACCTTTCTGATTTCTCTCGTCCTCTTATTTCTTTTCTTTTGTGTTCAATAGATCGATTTGCGAATGTGTACCAGTCTGCGTCTTACGTGTTCCTGTCCTTTTGACCTTGTCTTTTTGTGCACGTTTTTTCAAGTTGGTCCATGCTATTTTTTTATCATATATTCTAATCTGTGTTTTCATCTTTATACTTACTGCAGCCTTTCCCACTTAGACGTTGGCATTCACTTTCGCCAACGTGATGTGAGTGACCTGAGACGACACAGAATGACAGTCTCCTCTGCTGAAGTCCTGGCTTCATAGAAGACTGCCAAGGCTGTTCATGGTAAGGTGCTTCATATATTGAGCAATATAATAGCAACGTATTGCTGATAGGATTGTTTGTAACACAGACTTTATATATGGGCTGGCCTTTAGCAAGTCTGATGCAACTCACGCGGAATGAAAGCCTCTAGGGGAATTGCGCATTTCATTCGTAAGCGGAATGCTGAGTTTACAACAGGAGTGCGTTGCGGCGCCTTGCGTTGGGGGATCGTTGGCCAACTGAAATCGGAGCTTTGGATCAGATAAGTGTCATTGGAGTCAGATAAGTGTCATTGGATCAGATAAGTGTCGTTGCGATCAGATAAGTGTCAAATTGGACTGTCGTAGCACTTTTTGAAAATTGTTCCGTAATATATAGGATTTGAGACCCACTGACAAGAGAAATAATGAAAGCGCAAAGAATAGAGCATCTGAAGGACAAGTGTGGAAGTAGTCCTATAGCGCCGTCGACCAAAGAGCTCTAATTTCTATCTAAACGATAGCGGTGAGGGAGAGGGATGAATTGTAAGGGTTTCCTTTTTTCGTTTTTTTCTTTTTCTTTTGTCTTTTCCTTTTCTTTTGTCTTGTCTTTCGCTTTTTTCCTTGTAGCTATTTCTTCTGCTTATCGCGTTCTGGAAAGTCAATCCAGACGTTGAAGAGAAGAATGAAGTAGTCGAATACACAAAAGTTATAAGTTCAGTGTGTGTGCTTGTCTTTCGGAGTATCTGGTATGTGATTGTTTCCCTGCACTTTCACCGTAGAATATGCAAAAATGAATAATGACATTGGCATATTTGTCGTGCCAAAGCCTGTCACACTTGTTCCGAACTCTGATCTCCTCGAGATCACAAAACCATTGTTTCTGTTGTAGTGGCACGGCAGACTCTATACTTGTTTTGCTTCAGTCTTTGTAAGGGGGACGCTGTAATCCGATTCTACTCATCTATGGTGTACTGGATAGCACCATATTTGCAGAGCTAGTCTTTGGTATTTGTAGTTCCATCGAAATGTATTGCAGCTTTTAAGTTATTTGTTATTTGGCATGTAAATTTACAAGCTTATCTAGATTGAAGGCAGCAAATATCTTGCCAGTACTCATGGTACGCGTTTGAGGTATATTGCGTTAACATAATTGACCCAACCTCTGATTTTCATTTGTCAGTGCCTCTAGGGAATTGTGCATGCTAGGATTGTTTTTGTTTGTTTGTTTCACATAATCTACAGCACATTTTTCACCTTTCTACTCAGTGCAGCCCTCACCGAACAGAAGCAAGCATCGTCTAGGCCGAGGTTCAGGTCCATGGCAGTCTGCAATGGTTGTTGATGGTAAGCTGCCTTATATATATAGCTGTGTAAGAGCAGCTTGTCCTGGGTGACAATTTGAAATGCATTTTTATGTTTTATAAAGTGAATTTTGCATGGGCATGATTGCAGTGTGAAACCTTACCAAGCCTCTTCTGAACTTTCATCTTCTTGAGATTTCAATACAGCCGTTTGTGCTGCACACACACTGGCTACTTTGGCCAGGTAGAGACTTGATTCATATGAAGGTAGACAGGTGAGTATCAACTGCTCAGTGCTGTCCGTGGTGACGTTCTCTCCTTATCACACGACTTACCACATTTGGTTCGCTAGGCATAAGAAAAGGAGAGCAAGTCAGCTGCTGCATGATGTTCCCAGTACTGGGCAGTCAACGATTGCTTGTTCACCTTCGTATAGATCTCGACTGTACTTCAAGCTCGGCAAGTGTGACGCTTATCTGAAACATCCTAGCAGTGGTGTGCTGAGCGGTATGTGTAGAGCTAGTTGACTTGCGTACAGACCCGATTGGGAACTTTAATGCAATCTTGTGTAGGCCCATTGATGTTATGATTATGATTACACAACGTTTTATCGCGCGAAGAGAAATAAAACGCGATGTAATTGATTTTCTAGACTGCCTGTGCGACCTTCAAGCTTGTCTTTGTACGTTCTGCGCAGTGAAATGCCCTCTATAAGCAAAATTAGGAGACTCCTTGAGCTATATGCTGCATGGAGTGAAAGCAGCGGTCCGGCCGCATTCTTCCCTCTTCTGGATACTGTGCAAATGCAGACGGACGTACACTTTGGATGCTTTGAATTTAAAGGCCCCACATAAAGCACCCGGCTTAATAAGCATCAATTATTGTGAAGTGTTCCCGGATTTGGCTTTTAAATGTCATGCGCATAGGAACCACAATGGTGGTTTAAAGTACGCCGAAATTGTAATGGTGCACTTTAAGGTTATACAGGGTATGTTCAGCGAAATGTGGGCCAAATCGTTTGTGGCCAAAACTATACATCGTACATAAAACAAAAGTCCTGTGTTGTTTTGGTCCTGGGCCTGGGGCCTATTTAGAAAAATTATTACAAAACAATGTAGCTAATAATGTGTATGTGTGCTGATTATTGTGTTTTTTTTCTTCCAATAACAGCCTACACGGAGGGTATCTCCAAGGGGAAGGGGTGGGATTATGTAGAGAAGCTAGTGCTTCTTTTATAGGTATGAAGCTGTGCGAAATAAGGCCAGAATGGAAAAAGCACCACCAAGCTCTGCCTGGTCTTGAGCAGACACAGTAATGAACACAGAATTCAGAAGAATAGTAATACGAAAGACTTATGCTGGTAGCCAAACTGTTTGAGTTTGCAACGATTTGATTAGGATCCTGCATTTGCTCAAGGTCGCCTAGTATACACACCATATTGGTGATCTTTAGCGCAGCAGGAATATTGTTTATCAGAATTAAACGTCATTGTTAATTGAACAAATGTGGCTGTCTGTGTAAGTCCTTTGTGTGTTTATTCTTTTTACTTGTGTGTTCATTATTTCATTTTTTTCTCATGATTTAGTCCTTCGTGTTTTTGTTATTTATGTGTTCATTATTTATTCATTTTTTCCTTTAATGAGGTTTTAGTTAAAGGTATGATGCCCTCCTCATTTTCTAGTCCGGGAAACAGGGGTGACCTTGTCGTGTTCAAGGAGCAGTAATGCCCTTTTCATCTTGTATTGCTTCCGGCGAACAATGGTGTCTGTGTGTTGTGTGTGTGTGCGACGTGTTGGTCACAAGGGATGATTTGGGGACCGAACGGAAAAAACAAGGCCAACGAGGAGCACTAGGGGACTTTGAACATCGCACGGTGCAAGGAAGGACTTCAACGACGAGGCAAGCAAGCAAGCCCATATGAAAACTGCTGTGCTCGACCAGAGTTGAATCACTACTGTGACTCTGAGTAAGAATAAACGACTTTGGAACTTCCGTATAATTTACAGCTTAATTGTTGCCTTCCGTTTGTTTTATTTTATTAGGTGTCTGTGTGCTATTACATTTTTAGCTTATTTTAATGGTTGTCCGTGTGATATTACAGTTTTGTTCCTTATAATTTGTTCTTGAACGGGGAAGTGCTTGTTTGGAGTTTTCCCGC
>JABSTQ010005562.1:0-47404 GCA_013358835.2 Ixodes persulcatus | reverse complement strand
GTCGGCTTCTGTGCTTTTTGGCGGCGATTCCTCCGTCCCGGAAGATAAACCTCCAGGACAATTACAAACTTAACTTACAAATGCCAGCGTCACTCAGGCGGCGTTCGTTCGGATTACTACCAGCGTGCAAGGGGTGGTGGGGAGGTAGTTTGCCAGGTCTCTTCAAGGTTTTCCTGAGCCTCAACCTCCCGCCCGCCCCTGGCCGTTTTGAACTGGATGAGAATCTTAAAACAGTGCGTTCGTGTGATCACTACCGCGTAATGCACGTTAAAGTCCCCCCCCCCCCCCCCCCCCCCAAGGCTGGCGGCCACAATTACTGATCTATGGTCACACGTCACTCTGCACTGGCAAATATTCCAGTACATTCGGGACACTCGTTTTCTCATTTAATTGCCTGACCAACTTCGCGGAGTCTGAATACCACACCCTAACTTTTCTAAACCTGATTTCGTGAAAACCAGTGAGGCGTGAAAACGTTATTTGAAACTGATACTGTGGAGGAACATGAAAACCGGACTTCGAACTTTGAAAACTTGGACTTTAAATAAATATAAAATCTTCGAAGTTTTTTTTTTTTTTTTTTTTTTGAGTTTAGCGTTAAAAGAGTATAGAAACCTTCGAACTTTTCGAACTTTATGTAGAAAAAAATTAGAAATCTTCGAATTGTTCGAACTCTATGTCTATTAAAATTCGAAGCGTTCGAATTTTTCGAATTTTATATCCAAGGAATTTCAAAATCTTCGAATTTTTCGAACTTCAGATCCCAAGAAATTCAAATATTTCGAATACCTCGAATTTTAAGTGAGGAGAGTTCGAAATCTTCGAATTTATCGAACCTCAAGTAAAAAAAAAATATTCGAAATATTCGAACTCGAAGTTTTAGAAACCGTGAAAGCTTCGAACTTTTCGATTTCGAAACTCCACTGCGATCGAAAGTTGCGAATTTTTCGAATTCGAACCTCGGTCGCTACGAAAATATCGATATTTTTCGATTTCGAACCTTAGTTCACTTCGAAAACATTGAAACCTTTCGAAATCGAACCTAAGGTGGTTCGCGACATCCCTACCCAGAACATGCCGGTTCCGCCGCACGGGAATCTTTCTCACACTGCGGAGCGAGCCACAGGTTTTGAAGATACGCTCTTTTCAAATAACAAAATAACACAGGAAAGAAGCATTGCTAGAATCAAGCATAGCTTAGCAAGCACACGGTGCATGACAAAGTTTGAAACAGCAGCCCCCTTTCGCAAACAAAAGAAAGTTGCTTACCGGCGTTTGCACGAGTCGTGCATGGGCGGTTCTGAACTTACGGGCGTTGGCAAGACGCAGCGTCTCCCAGCTCTCAGTCATCGATTGCTATTCTTGAACACGGTATTCATAAGGAAGATATATAAAATATCCGCTAAAACGGCTAAAACGTAAAAAGAAAGGAGGTTTCCGAATCCTCTGGAACTCCAACGACCATTCAACCGAGCCCAACGGAAGCTGATTGCAAAAGCGATGGTCTTGCGCGGTCTTCAAGAGTCTCTTTTTCTTTTTTATAACGAAACAAAGTAAATCATTATTATATGAAACAATAAGAATGTCACTACATTAATAATGTAAAATATTAACAAAAATTTAGTAAATCTTAGCTTTTATTTAAACTTTAGGTTGTTTCTTTTTTTTTTTTGTGTGTGTAAAACCGAAACTAACTCAAGCAAAGTTTCCTTTGTCGTATTTGTTTGCGTGCGTGTGTGAGCGTGCATGCGCGTGCGTGTGTGTGCGCGCGCGTGTGGATACGTCCACGTGCATGCGTGTGTGCGTCTGTGCTTGTGCATGCGTCTGCGCGCGGGCGTGCGTTTGCGCGTGTGCATGCGTGTGTACGGGCGTGCGCGCGTGTATGTGTGTGTCTGCGCCCGCGGAAGCGTATGTTTGTGCGTTCTATTGAACTGCGTTAGCAAGAAGACCAATTGGATGTCCTGAACACTGTTAAAAACACAAACTTATTTATAATAAAAAATAATAATAATAATAATAATAATAATAATAATAATAATATTAACAAACGCTTGGCATTGCTTCCTATGATTTAACGGTACAACAAGAATGACATTTGTGCGTGTATATGTGTGTGTAGGTACGTATGTGTAGAAAGCGCTGAGAAACATTACTGTATACCCCCCCCCCCCCTCTCTTTTGGTTGACTTTGGTTTCGGTTTTGATTTCGTTTCGTTTTTATTTATGTACTCTATTTGTGTGTGTTTCGTTTGCTGACTGCCAGACGCTGCAGACAAGCCAATGAGGCTTTGGCAGGTCTGTATTTGTTTGTGTACTTTACATGCAATAACAATTATTTATTATTATTATTATTATTAAAGGGGCGGTGCAAACGATATTCAATTGGAATGTTTTTCACTTTACACGAGCTTACTGGCACTAGTGAAACTCATGGATACTCGCACGCAACGCCACTGACCAGAAACTCCTTTGTTGCGCTGCAATTTTGAGGACAAAACCGAGCTTTTTCATTCAATCTCTCCTTCGCAAAACCTGATGACGTAGAGGGGCGGTAAGCAGTAC
The DNA here is from genome assembly GCA_013358835.2 of Ixodes persulcatus. Taxonomy (NCBI): domain Eukaryota; kingdom Metazoa; phylum Arthropoda; class Arachnida; order Ixodida; family Ixodidae; genus Ixodes; species Ixodes persulcatus. Next base: position 44,842 of record JABSTQ010005562.1, on the reverse strand, counting down.
CGCCAAGTGACGATATTTGAATGCGGCTCATAGATTGGACCCGAGCATTGCGTGGGCACTCGATTTGGGTCGGGATAATCTATAGCTCGAGAAGCATTCGGGAAGGTACTGTGTCCAATCGCTGCAATGACGACAACCGCCGAACCATAACAATGTCTGGAACGCAGCGCGTTGTCCTGTGCCTTGCAACCCCAGCGCATGGCTATGATCAACATTGGCGGCATATAGACGCTTTCAGCGCGCGCCAAATTGAGCCGCCATAGCCGACCTTCTCTTGTCTTACCGAGATGCCGAGCCACTGAAGCGGGCGTTGACGAGTCTCCACAAGGCCTATGATGGGGAGAAGGACGCGGGTAGAATCTAAATGGCAATGAACTGACCTACTGTGGTAATGATGCAGTGGAGCGAACGGAATAAGAGGAAACAAAAACTGAAGGTCGGTTATGGCGGCGCCATGCACAGCTGCCTGAAAGCGTCTATAATCGGCTCCAAATAACGTGGCCGCTTGTTCTGGCTGCGAGTTGAGGGGGTGAAACTCTGCTCGTTTTTCTTTATATCTTCCTGCGACTTCGATTGCGTGTGGTGAAAAACGAATGGGTATTTCACAGGTCATTAACGTCAGGGATCCGTTCTAAGTGGTATTTTCGCAAAATACGAAAATCGTTGCATCGCCCCTTTAAGCAATAATATATTGCAAGCAAATGATAATGTAAACATTTTAATAGACAACTTAGCCTACTGGGTCTGGGCTCATAAGCTATGCAGGCTTTGTCCAATCCCGCAAATTGAACTTTAATCTTCTCCCCATCACCAATAAAATTATTATTATTATTATTATTATTATTATTATTATTATTATTATTATTATTATTATTGTTGAAGCATACCCCTGAGTTTTTAGTCCCAGGACCACAGGATTTTCTATAGGCGGCTAAAGAAAATATATTGGTTCCCAGTTTTTAGACACAGGGCTCTAGACTTTTCTATAGCTGGCTGTAGCTGTATTTATGAATTTCTAAGACCGATCATACAGGGCTATACGGGGTGACAGCCTGCCATTGATTTTTCCTTAGACTACCATAGACCATTTTTGTTTTTGATGTCTCGGACTGGTTTATTATGGGTTCTGCCTCTTTATGTGTGTGAGTTACTGTGCATGTCATCATATTCTCAAATGAACATTTTACCTATGTTGAATATGGTCCTGTGACAGATTCTAGCAGCACGTCATAAATATTTGTCAAATATATTTACTATATTTTATTTCATGTTGTGTTGTCGATATAAACTCGAGACTAACTGATTTTCTTACTGTACACTTTCATCAATAAATATATGTAAAAAATGCTAGTATTGAGCATTTCTCCCTAGTTTCCAATTTCCGAGCTTGAAGTAATTTGTAAGTAAATTAGATTTGAACGCATATATAAAATTTTGTTGGCCAACATAAAAATTGTATGCAAAAGAGGCACTTTATTATCAACTATTTGCTCGAATTACAACTGACATTATAAAAAAACTAGACTGCTAACAACCGCTGCTGTTCAAGCAGAAATCTAACCTGTACATTATTGAGAGCCATATATAAGGCTTACAAAACCTTTTCGTATTATTTATTTAGCACCCTCTTCTACGCCCTTCTTAAACCCTTCACTAAATGGAGGGGGTAACACAAAACAGCACCCCTTTCTGTAAAATTATGAGGGTGTATTACTAGATTTAAGGGTGATAAAAGGGTGTAGCCGAGGTTGTAAGTTGCTACAACACCATTTTACACCCTTAAAGGTGTACAAACTTGTACTGTGTACCTCCGATACGGAGTCTGATACTGCCGTAATATAGGGGAAGCGAATGTGTTAAAATAAAACCAAATAGAAGAATCGCGACAAATTTGCAACCTCAATATTTTCATTTCATGCTTGTCAATCTGAAGAGCTTGTGAGCACTGCGTGTGCTCCCATTAAATAATAAAAATAACACATGTGCATTACCTTTTTTGTACTATTTTAAAATAAAACATGAAAACAACTTTGGTCAAGAAAGGGTTCATTTCATTCTTAACTAAATCAAAGCAGCTTGATTTCTTTTTTTTACTGATACTGTTGATATTTTTCATGATTGTAGCACAAGTGGTTCAGCTTGCAGCAAGATGAACTGATACAGGGCAATAAAAGTTATTACAGTAGAAATGTCATTATTGGAGCCCCCAGGGCATCAAGAAGTTAAAAGTAATGTTGGAATGAACGGTTGCTTTCCCTTCATTGAATAAAGTTTAAGAAAAACAAAAATGAACGCAATTGCTCAAAATATTAGCGGTACTTCAAAATCACTTACCCAAGGTCGCGTTTACCTATGCAAAAATATCCACATGCCGGTTGTCATTGAAAAAAGATCTGCCCGCATGCACACATGCCTAGCGCTCTTTCTCGAGCATTGTTTGTAATCCAAGTCTATCGACGACTCCAGTTTTCTTCTCATAAGTTGACGACGTCCAAGGCTCTACATAAGTTCACTTGTTTCTGTAGCATCGCGATGTTCGGAAGAGCTTGGCTCACGGTAGACTAGAAGGTTTTCCGCAACCTCAACCAAGTCGTCGTGACGTCAAGGATGACTGGGCACCATCAGCTCTTTCTGAACTATGCAACTGAATATATCAAGCACAAGCAAATGAACAGACGCGACCAAGCCGCGGAAGGCAGGGCTGGCTCACTTGCTCTAGCAGAAGCATAGCCGCGGCATTCCCTTCGCTGACCAATGCTTGTTGAAATGAATCGCTCTCAAGCTAGCATCCTCAACCAGGAAAATTATTCGTTAACCCTAAATGGGCACCATCTGGAAGGTTGGATATCTCAAACTCATTAAAGATGTCCCGAACTGAATTAACCTACTTCAAACATGAAGAAAACCCGTAAAAAATGTACTCGAGCAGGTGTTTGTATAAACAGGCAGGAAGAAAGACACAAAAGATTGTTTTCAAATCTCCTAGAAGTTTATTACGCACACCATGTTCCGTAGAGAAGTACAAACGTGCCAACGGTCTGCGAAATGCAGAAAGGTACTTTTAAGCTTTCATACAGCTGAGCAGATTGCAAAGCAAACAAGAACAGGGGAAATTCTTAGGTATATTGTCTATTCTCCCGGCAGCTTAAAAAACAATTTCCCCGAAATTCTACCTGCTCACACCTCTCACTGGCGGTGGTAATCCGTTCATCGAAAAATGTTTCATCGACAGATTGTTTTACAAACAGCTATGATTAGCCTCTTTTTGTTTGGTATTTTGGTAACAAATCACCCCAGTTTGTCGCCGCAAATTTCTTGTAGGGTGGGCCACGTGGGTTAACGTTTCTGTAATGAGCCGTCGCGGAATGTCGCCGCGAGGCTGCGTGGACGGGACTGCCAGCCAGTGATCGACATACCCGTGAACAAATGTCCCTGCAGCGTGCCATTTGCGTAAGGAGTGTCGGTGACATGTTAGTGTCAACTAAACGTGTCCATGAAACGTGCATTCACGAAAAGTTGCCTATGAAACATGTTTCCACGAAATGCCGGGTGAACAAGAAAGTCAGCATTCTCCGGTAGTTGTCGCATGATTAGTGCACTTACCATAAACTTAGCGGACTTGAAAGATGTATTCCGAGATATATGTCGATACGGGCACTGCAGAACAACCACACAAAAACAAGAAGACTATGCCTGCCACATCGTGTTGAATCTTAACGGACCCCTTTCTTCTCGTCATTTGCCGAACGAACCCTAAACGCGTCACAAGAATTTCTTCTGCTTCTTTGAAGAAATCGCTTGTTGCCAATATACGCATAGGACTTTTCAAAATACTAATAACCTTGGATACGTTGCCGTGGACGAAATCTACGGGAGCCCCGCAGGTCGCAGTATAGCACACAAGAAACTAGGCCAGGAAGCAGGCATTCCGGGATTGGAAAAAGCTACTACCTCATCCGGGAAACTTTTACAACGTGAAGACGCTCCAGTCTTCACCCGCGCCCAGAGAGCGGAGTCAACTGACAAACAAGCCTCCGTTTGATTGGTTTGGCGAGTTCGCACATTCTTCCACGCTTTCAGCTTAGGGAAGGAGGATAAAAAAGAGAATGGTAGGAAAGCAACAGCTCATTTAAGGTCAAAAGGGGGTTCCGCTCACAAAGGCTTATCTTCAGTGGCATCCTAACAATGAACACAACGAGAGAATTTGTGACTTATATCCTCTTGAAAGTTCGACCCAAAGATGATAGTGCAGTGGATGTTATCCGTGGCCTTCGTCTTCAGGCAGGTGCCGTGCTCTGCTTTATATCTTCCTTTGAGACTGCAGTCAAGTGATCCTACCCGGAGACACGATTGGCCTAAAACAAGCATAGCGTCTACTCTGCTGTCAATACCGAGTGAACAGGACAGCTCCATACTTCCAGAGGAACTCCCGAGCCCAAAAATGGCCCCCAAAACGGGAAGCTTGAAGATCCTATATTTTACGCAGTATATCCCATATTATAATATAAAATGAAGAATTAACTGCGACTACGTTGACCGCGACTATGCTGACTGACCGCGTTCGGTCTGCTCAAATTTGAGCGTGGGACTCTCGAGCAGCGTTAGCTTGCTGTTGATGCAGGACGCAGCTTTATCGTTGAGAATCCTTTGCCGTGCGAACGCAAAAATGTTCTCGTGCCAGGCGTACCCTACGCAGCAGCGCCTGTCAGCAACGGTCAGCGCAGCATCGCAACCTTTTGGGCGCCTGTTGGCAGTCCACGAGCGCCGGAAGTTCATCGTTGTGACCTGAATGCGAGCATTTTGCTCACTCTAGAACGACCGAGCATCACTGGCGTCAATCACCACGATAGCGTCAATAGCGTCACGGCGCTGCCCGCCACCCGCCAACAACCACGTTGCGAACAACAAAACCAGCGTTCTGCACATCTAGGTCGCCATGTTAATTTTATTTTACGTGTGGTTCGATGTTGAACATTTCCGTTGCGGTTTTAACCAAAGTTATTAGCTTTTGTTGGCTCAGGAAATAAGTATCCTAGCACCTATTTACAACATTACTGAGACTAGCTTAAAGGGGCACTGACACATCAAAATCATATTTTTTTATATTATCCGAAACGATTCAAAACGATGCGAAGACATTGCCCTCAAAATTCGAAACTTGGGAATTCAGTATTTGTGAAGTAAAAAAACAATTTCCAAATGCCGAATTCGAAGTTCCCGCGCGATCAGCGCCAGTTCGTTGACGTCAAAGACTGCGGAGTTCTGAGAGTCCAATTTCTTTCACCACTCCGTGCTGTTGCCATTGCGACCTAAAGCGAGGAGGAAAGGAGCGAGCGCCGGCGGACCGGTTTTGAGCGGTGTCGCCTGTTTTCCGTGGGAGGATACAAATCCAGGACGCGTCACCACAACGGACTCCGAATTTTGGTATTTCAAAAAGAAGGGCCGTAGTGCGTTCGCAATTCCGTTACAAAACATGTGTTATGATTGCCGTTATTAAATGTTATAGAAATGTCGCCTACACAGCTTCTAAATTTCATGATTCTTGACGTCACGAATCAAAAGAAGCGAGGAGGCGAAAAGCGGAAGAGGAGGGCGCCAAAAATAAAAAGGCGCGCGAGCGCGTAGGAAAGGTTTTTTTCGCGATGCGTTTTTTTTTTTTTTTTGCGTGTCTATGGCTACAACGTGCATCGTTTTAGACAATAGAGAAATACGTCCCTTGGGGTGTCGTGCCCCTTTAAGTTTAATCGATATATGAGAGACGTCATGTTTAGGTCCTCCAAAACACAAAGCCTGAAAGATCCAACCTTATCCGATCCAAGCAAAAGCTGATCCGGGTGCGTGGCTAGCGTGGCGGTTTACTAAGCTGAGTGCATTGATACGCCTATAGGTTTTTAAGGTAGAGGTGGAGGCTTATGGCCGGTGTTCAAGTACACTGTCTGGGTAACGGAGGGTGCGTCTTCCAGGAAAGGGGAGCATGTGCGCCCGATGCATCCGACTACAACTTTTTTTTCTTAGAGTGCAGTTGGGAAGTAATTATGTGGAGCAGTAACCGAAAAATCGCGGATGTGGTATTCGCGCTGGGAGTGCCGCGCAGCGACAGAGCGATATTGTTAGCGCGAAGGTGACATCGGTGCTGTTTTCGTATTTTATTTTCAGAGAACAACGACGGGCACAATATTTTCCCACTTCTGGTAATGTTCCAAATGAACATATCACACGACAGTGCAAGTTAAGACAATAGCCTTTCAAGTCTAACGAAAACGAAACTGAATAAAACGGTGATTGTTTCCTTGCGCTAACAGTGTTCGCGCGATGCACGCACTAAGAGATGTTCGCGCAGAGAAGCATCATGAACAAGTGGTTGGCATCCTGCCAACCACTCGCTCATGATGCTTCTCTCGCTGCCCGTCGTCATGCCAAAGTTTCGTCAACGCGTTGAAAGTTTAGATTATGGGTGTCCCTGCGGCGAAACTGAAAGTCAGCACTTCTGGCCGAACGCTTGCTGGCCGTGTTTATGTCCGCGGCGGCCATCTGAAAATCAGCCCTTCTGGACGAACACTTGCCGGCCATGTTTATGTCCACGGCGGCCAAGCTGAAAATGAGCACTTCTGGCCAAACACTTGCCGGCCGTGTTTATGTCCCCGGCGCCCAAGCTGAAAATCACCACTGCTGGCCAAACACTTGCCGGTCGTGTTTATGACCCCGGCGGCCAAGCTGAAAATCAACACTCTGGCCAAACACTTGCCGGCCATGTTTATGTTCCCGGCGGCCAAGCTGAAAATCAGCACTGCTGGCCAAACACTTGCCGGCCGTGTTTATGTCTCCGGCGGCCAAGCTGAAAATCAGCACTTCTGGCCAAACACTTGCCGGCCGTGTTTATGCCCCCGGCTGCCAAGCTGAAAATCAGCACTTCTGGCCAAACACTTGCCGGCCGTGTTTATGTCCCCGGCGGCCAAGCTGAAAATCAGCACTGCTGGCCAAACACTTGCCGACCGTGTTTATGTCTCCGGCGGCCAAGCTGAAAATCAGCACTGCTGGCCAAACACTTGCTGGCCATGTTTATGTCCCGGCGGCCAAGCTGAAAATCAGCACAGCTGGCCAAACACTTGCCAACCGCGTTTATGTCTCCGGCGGCCAAGCTGAAAATCAGCACTTCTGGCCAGGTGCTTGCCGGCAGTGTTTATGTCTCCGGCGGACAAGCTAAAAACAGCTAGTTTGTGGCCGGACTCTTGCCGGCCGTCGGCCGATCGAAATTCACTTTTTGGTGCTGCTTGGGTTGCGACTTCAAGATGTAACGAGATTTCAGCTGCTCGTCAGACTATGACCAGGCGGTGGAATGGATCTTCAATCCTTTGGGGTGTGTGCTTGTTGGTTTAGATCGTGAAACTTCCAGGATTGTGCTTGCCTTGCAATGTCAAAATGTTGAAAAAGATTTTTCGTGTGAAGCCTGCCTAAAACATCTCTGTTTGCTAGATTCTTACAGGTTAGTCACCCTCTTTTGTTATAGTGATTTAGAACTGCTGTGGGCAACACCGGAGCCCACCGCCGAGCACAGCACCTCATGTGCCAAGCACCAGCAAAAAGACGCGAAAGAGAATTAGCAGACAAGGACCATCATGTAATCGATGCCGCCAGCCCGACAGCCCCCAAGACCACGTATTGTATGCAATAAATCAGTTGTCGTCGTTAACCTGTCTCGACCACGACATGTCGGCAGCGGTTGGATTCAGTGTTTCCCATGATAAGAACAAAGGCTATGTAAAAATGATATGAGACGAGTGAATATTGCAGTATGCGCTTCTGCTATTTGTATTACAGCCACCAACAGCTTGTCAGCTACCCTTGAATGGACCCATTTCAAAAGTGTGCACCATCTACACTATGCTCACACTGCCGGACCAATCAGCCGCCTCCTTCTTATCACCAAGTGGTGTGATTGCTGCGCCATTTGTGCCAAACAGCGCCAAAGTGCTTATTCTGCTACACTTGCAACGTTTAACCAAAATGCGAGGAATTTGCGCCAACATTGCACCAGAACGTGAGTTCAAATAAATAATACTGAAAATATAACAGCTGCAGGCCTCGCTACTAGGGCGAATCGTTAGGGTAGGCTCGTGCAGGTTTTCAGGACTTTCGATAATCGCCAAAAATAAGGTACTATTCGATGTGATTTCGCACCAAGCACTGACAGTACTCAGAAGTCTCGCAACAAATCTCGCGTTCGTGGTCTGTTCTGGTGGGTTAGTTAGCTTTGTTCTGTGTGTGTTTCTCACCGCATACCGTATTGCAGTGAAGCAACAACTGCGAACTAGGCGTCGCGATGTTGCATTTCTTGCTTCGCCGCAGCGCACCCGAGTACAAAGGGGAAAGGTACTCCTCCAGGGCGAGACGTGGTGCAGAAGGTATATATGGACTCTTGTAGGTTTATTTTTATGCTTTGTTTTTTTTTTTTGTCTGAATTAAGAATTGCAGTTTTGTTACAACCCCCCTTAGAATTTAAAGGACACATAAATCTAGGTGCTCAAAATTATTGTATTTTAACATTTCTTCAGTGGGATTTCGTACCTTAAATAATCATTCACGGCAGTTTGCGCTGTTCTTCATTAGTCGTCTTCTTGTTATTGTGTTTGGTGCTGCCACAAGCAACTAAACAGCTAGTGTTTGTTCTCTTAATATTTTCAGTGATATAAATAAAAATTAAGTGCGCGTTATGCTCCAGAAGCTCTTTATTCTTCTCCAAAATGAACTCTTGGCTGTTCCAACAGCTGCTCCAGAATGACTATGACCTATCATATCACTGCTCTTATCACCTGACCCGGCTCTTTGAGCGGGGGGTATGGCCGGGAGCGTGATAACGTGGAAAAAGAGAGGCGTATGACTGGTCTAACAAGGACGTAGCTTTCACCGCAGTTTCAGCTTAGAGGTGAAGAGAGTATGGTAGCTGCAGCACCAATTATCGAAGTCTGCCGTTGTTTGGGCACACACTGTGGCCGATGTTGCTTGATGTTACAGAAAAAATTGCCTCATCTCAATTAACCTTATGCGAAATCGTTTGGTAGTCTGACAACACTGAGGGCGTCGCTATTTTAAAGTTAGCAAGCGTTGCCGGTACTGAAGCACGGTTGAGTGTAGTGTGCGATGACGCGGCAGCTGTGTCTTCCGCCTTCTGACCATGGAACATGGACGAACAATTTAAACAACCTGCCGCAACTGTCTGAAGAAACTTTCGGAGGTCTCTCCACACGCTGACGACAGCCCTCAGTGTGTAAGCTTTGACAGCGAAGGCGTAGGGCTTGCTCAGCTGCTTCGACGAGGTTGTTGCCAGCGTGCAGAGGCCTCCCAGAGTTTTGTCAGACAGTGGCGGTAGGTTGTTTAAACTGTTCGTCCACATTTCATAGTCAGAAGGCGGAAAATAGCTGCTGCGCTATTGTACACTGCCCGTACGGCTTTCTCTGATGCCTCCACCGTGCTTCAGTACCGACGACGCTTGCCTACATTAAATGGCGACGCTCTCAGTGTTGTCAGATCACCGAACAATTTTGCATAAGGTCTATTGAGCCTAGTTGACTGGTTGCCATCTTTTTTTTTTTTTTTTAACATGGCATATATCGAAAGCTTTTGGTACAGTGATTGGTACCAGGGTGGATGCAAAAGTAACCGGAATGAATTGCTGAAAGGCGGGCTGTTTGTAGTACCAGCTTCCGCCGCTAGCAGCGCTTTGCCGCACCCCTTCCGAGCGAGTTTGCCGACTGGCATTGTCTGCTATAAATATTTTTAGAGCGCAGCTCTTAAGGCTGAACTCCATGGAACGAATTCTGTGACGAATAACTGGCGAACGCCGCCCGACGGCACGCTCGCTTTGCGCGCGACGTAGCAGCCACTGTGTTGATTCCACGCGCAGAGCACAAGCCGCCGGGCAAAATTCGTCGGTTATTCGCAGCATATTCGTCCCATGGAGTTCAGTCTTTAGGCGCCCGTTTCCGGCTTGAGCGGCGTCGCCGTCGCCGTCACCGTCGGCCTCGGCGTCGCCGTCGGCGTAACCGCGCGTTGCATACTACTCAGGTTGCATGCAACCTGAGCTGCCTCAGGTTGTCAGGTTGCATGCAACTTACATTAATTGCAACCTGAGTTTCCTCAGGTTGCATGCAACTTACATTGAATTCAACCTGAGTTGCACGTAACCCCCCCCCCCCCGAGGTCACGTGACCCCCCCTCCCCCCCGGAGGAGATTGAAGGATGAGGGGAGGAGGAGAAGGAGGAGGATCAGGAGGGGTATACCCTCCCCTGAGTACCCTTCCCTCCTCCTCCTCCTCAAGAGCTGCGCTCCAATTCGGCGTTACAGGGAGTTGTAAACCGCTTTCATTTTTTTCTAAGCACTTCAAAATTGTTTCTTGTTTTTTTTTTAATTTTTTTGCAATGTCTGATATGACGGAACAACAGGCGGCTGTGAAAAATTGCCTTCTGTAAAACTCTGCCGGAAACTCTTGTAATGCTTCAGAGAGCTTACAAAGAAGATGCTAATAAGAAATCGTCTAAAAGTGGTTTTCTCGCTTTAAGACTGGTGAATTATTCATCAATGACCAACCTCGTTCTGGGTGACCCTCAGCTGAGGAAAACAAAGAAAAATTTGGGCTTTGTTCACTCCGAGTTTGTTCCTCTTGGTGAATCTGTTAATCAGGTGTTTTACCTGGGACTTTCCCGACATTTGCGAAACTCAGTAAGGCAGAAACCCCCCGATACGAGGGAAAGGGTGAATGATAGTTCCATCACAAAAATGCCCCAGCAGACACTGCCCTGTCAATGCAACAATTTTAGAGCGCAGCTCTTAGGCGCCCGTTTCCGGCTTGAGCGGCGTCGCCGTCGCCGTCGCCGTCGCCGTCGGCGTAACCGCGCGGTGCATTATGGGAAATGTCCCATAATGCACCGCGCGAGCCCCCCCCCGGGGTCACGTGACCTCGGGGGGGGGAGTGGGGGTCACGTGGCCCCTCAGGTCACGTTACCCCCCCCCCCCCCCCGAGATCACGTGACCCCCCTCCTCCCGAGGTGCATAATGGGAAATGTCCCATAATGCACCGCGCGAGCCCCCCCCCCCCCCCCCGGGGTCACGTGACCTGGGGGGGTCACGTGGCCCCTCAGGTCACGTGACCCCCCACCCCCGAGATCACGTGACCCCCCCCCCCCCCTCGAGGTCACGTGACCCTCTCCCCCCGAGGTGCAACAGGGAGTTGTAAACGGCTTTCACTTTTTATCAAAAATGGCATGACACCGCTTTTCCACCTCCCATATTCTCAGGACCTAGCCCCGTGGGACTTTTTTCTGTTCACCCAAATAAAATTCTTGAAAGGAAATCATTTTATGAATGTGGAAGGTCCTTCAAGTCAGACATTGCAAAAAACGAGGAATGATTTGAAGCGCTTGTGGAAAAAATTCACAACATGCCACTGGATCCTTAGCAGACAACGCCGGTCGGCAAACTGACTTGGGAAGGGTGCCGCATAGCGCTGCAAGAGGTGGATGCTGGTACTACGAATGCCCAGCCTCCTGAAATGCATTCCTGTTATTTTTGGGTACCCTCTAATACTTTTTTTTATTGTTGAAACTTTTGTTCTGTGGCCCAGTATCTTGCCTGGTGTAAATCAGATCCCTTTTTGTGTTATAGTTATTTTCAGGCATTTTTTTAGAATGGTGAAATGACCCTGAATTTGCATATTTTGATTATTTAGTATGTTTGTAATGCAAACATAACATTGTTTTTTGGTTAAATGTTCCGTGTTTTCATGTACGTTTTCTGGGTTGCTTTATATTCAAAGGTGCCAACAGAAGGCTGCAAGGTTGTTTCTGGCTTCAGAAAGTATCATTACTATAATTATTAGTTTGATACTCCAGTGCTGGAAAAATGCTCCTTTTCAGATTTTCATTTCCGCAATGTTTGAAAAGTAACTTCAAGGTTGTTTTAAAAGTTTTAATTATTTTTTAAAGGAAAATGTTTGCAATATAAAAATGTATAATCAGGTTTGGAAAAAAAACAATGCAAACAATTGCACCTGGACTCTTTGCCTTCATTATAGCCACTTTTTACATATGTATACAGTATAGTTTTGGTTGTAATGTCCTATTGTTTTGAGCTTAAAACATTGTTTATATGAAGTTTCCCCATGCTTGGAAAGTGCCAACCTTTTGTTGACAACAGAAAACTAAAAGATCTAAAATAATTTGTTATGGGTGTATATGTTCTCCGAATGCAGCACAGAGAAAAAAATGAAACCTCGGCTATGCTAGTTGTTTTTGTTTATTTTACATGTACATTTTTCTTTTTTCATTTTGTTTTTACATAAGTTTAATTTAGGAGATTTTAAAGTGGAGCAAGTAGAGCGACTCATCGGTCACTCGACCAACACGGGGAAGGGTGCCGCCAGAGTTTGCCCGCTACAATTAAGCCATCTATTCTCAAGCACTAAATTTAAGTGAAAAAATAACGAATTAAAAAACACAAGTCTAAGAATTATGTTACGTTTAGCCGATTACTGAATAGGAATGTAGATATTATTGTAACTTTTGCTGCTATTACACGCGCGAAACGTGCATGGGGGAACATGGCTTTAGTAAGCTTATCACTGCGTGAATTTGAAACCGAAACTGATCGGGAGCATGCCGTGCGGTGTTGCTTCAGCCGATTACTTTCATATCATGTTGCCATTCGAAGCGCTAGATTAAGAGAGGTGTCTAGCCTGCCAATTTGAATACAGAGAGCACATGCATACTAATAATAGTTGCAAACACTTTTTTGTATTCATCTAGTAAACAGTGCCAGTCACTCACTTAATCCTTGTCAGAAAATGGTAGGGCATATATACGAATCGGGGCGGTAGGGCGATTAGAGTAGAGAGTCGCGGAGGTGTTGTGTTAGGGTTGCTTATGCCTTGTTGTACTGTTGATATGTACGTGTCTGTAACTGTGTTCGGTATCGTGGTTGGTGTGTGTGTGTGTGTGTGTTGGCGCATTAGTTGTACGTGCAGTACGCTGTTGAGCAGTATGACTTGGTGAATGAGCTTTTTTTAGTGCCATCTAGCAGTTACTGCTACAGTGCCTAGGTGGCGCAAGCTGCCGCTTGATTAAATACGCTAAGTGTCGAGTAGTCCTGTAGCTATTGATTACAACAGCTGGCATGCGGTCCACTGGGCTCTCTACGTGCCCCTCAGTTTGATAACAATCGTAATAATTGTGCCACTCAGCCACCTAAATGATTGTTCTGTGTCGAAGAGCTGCGAAGTGCAGGCAGCAATAGATAACTACGTCGGTTGGGGTAAGCACAAACAAGAAGAGATAGAAATAAATAGCGGTGCGTTGGTGCGTGTTGAACGCCTCCCGTCGGCGTCGACGTAGGTGCCCAGCGATTCATCGCAGTATACGACAAGCATACGTTGTCTTCAATAAAGTCAGCATGCTCTTTCCTCGCGTTACGATTTCTTTTTTGAGCGTCCTCCGCCGGCGGTAAAAATACAGTCAATCTAGCGAGATGCCGTCGGGTGCAATTGCGGCGATTCCGGCAAACACGCTGCCGTCTTTCCGGCTGGTAGGTACGGTACCGGTGTCTAAGGACGGATGTTTAGAGCGTCTGATGGCGTTTGGAAGACGTCGAATAGGCGTATGCGCCCTATTCTCTCACCCGGCCGAAAAGCCGTGCTGTTACCTAGGCCTTAAGCTCGGTTCAAACAGACTCGGAATACGAATCCGGCAGCCCGAACCCGTACTGACGTAATCACTTCCGGCCTCCGTATACGGGAGCTGAAGTCACGGTTTGGTCTGAGCGGCGCGCGGCCACGCCCCCCCCCCCCCCCCCCCCGTATACGGGAGCTGGCGTCATGGCGGCTCCCCAGGCAACCAATCAACGGCTGTCGTCAAGCGGGGTCGTCGCCGCTTGCGCAGGCGCGCTCCAGGCTTGAACTGGCGCCTCGTTTACGTCGCTTTGTTTCGAGATGGCGTCGTCCCGGCAGGATCCCGGCCACGAAGCTCGAACTGCCTCACTTATGCACCTCTGTGTAGTGAGGTACGTCACAAATGCAAGAACTATCAACTGGCGTCGGCTGACTACCTTCGCGGCTGCGTGTGCGCAGTACCTGCGGAGCATGAAGAAAAAAAAGAAGCGAAAGGCCGTCCACGAGCTCCTGAAGTTTCGGAAAAAGCTCAGGGAGTACACTCTTAAAAAAAAGGACTCTGCACGACTCCCTCTGGAGGGTATTTGAGCGCCGCAGAATTGACTCCTCCACGACACCAGTTTGTAGAGTTCCTCGACTCTTTTTTTTAAAGAGAGTCTCCATGACTCCCTGTGGGGGGTCTTTGCACACCACACATTTGACTCTTTCTCGACTCTTGTTAGTAGAGTCACTTGACTGTTATTTTAAGAGATTCCTGCGACCCTTATCAAACTGGAGTCATGGTAGTGTATGGGCGACTACAGAAGACATAGTCAACTGTGACTCTTTAACGACTCTTATCTAACGGAGAAAGAGAGTCACTGGACTCCTTTCAGGTAATCCCAGTGACACTGTAACAAAAGTTGTGAGGACCCTCCTTTTATGAAGAGTCCCGTGACTCCTATGGCAAAAGAGTCATGGGAGTGTATGAGCGACTCTCCGAAAGATATTCAGTGCTGACTCTCACTTTGTCTGGAGTATAGCAGCCCTTGTCAAGTGTCAGTTTGTTGAACAAAGGGAGGCATTGTGATCGTTAGGAGACTTCTTGCCGCCTGCGAGGTTCCACTTGAATTTCCCCAAAAAAAGAGTAGTAACATCAACTGTGTGAAAGTATAAAAGTTGAAATGGAAACTTCGATTCCACCTAAAAGAAGCGGTAACATTGTCTGCAAGTGTAAACGTCGAAGTGCAGAACTAATATCTTACAATTTCCTTTAATGAAACATGGAAAAATGAATGATGATGGTCTTAACGATGCTGAACTGAATGCTGCTCTAAAATTTATCATGAAACACAACAGAAGCTTTCAGGACAGCATTCTTTTGTTACATTGGAATTAGCACACTTAAAAAAAGTAAAAGTTTTTATTTTTATTTTCTGAATAGGCAGCTTAACTTTGTATTAGTTTGATTACACTTATCACTTACAATAGGTTGTATATCTTTTTTATCACACGTCTGGACTATTGGAAAGAGCTGGTGTGAACCAGCAGGTTCTGTTGCTTCATGCCTGCTTTGCGTGGGCAGGTGGGTGGCAATAAATTGCAGGAATCTTCAAATTTAACAATAAAGATAGCTGTTTTGTCTCAGCTCATATCACTGCCATTTGTGCACATGCAACTTCATGAGTCCTACCATGCAGGTACTGCAAAACAAACTACAGGTATTTAAAAAAAAAATTACTTTATTAGAAACTAATGTGATACATATTGGCTCAAAAGCAAGCTTCGGCTTATCACAGGTGTTTTATCACAATAACTAAACAAATAACATAAGAAATAACACTAATACACAAAACTGGTTTAAATATTAGACAAGAATAAAAAATAAATTACAATGACAAGTTTTGTGAAGGTTTGCTTTGCCTGCTTAGTGTCGCAGGATTAAATTAGAATAAAAAATAAATTACAATAAGTTTCCTAAAGGCTTGGTTTGCCTACTTGCTGTTTTTTCAAAGCTTTGGTTTTCTTTCTGCAGTTTCTTCTTTTATGGTTTGGATCCTCAGATCAACAGATGCACAAAAACAAATCTAACAGAAGTTTGGATACACAATAAACACACAAACCTTTGTACTATAGCTGGAATATTCACGAAATACATATGAAAAACATTAAAATAGTAACCGTTATTGGTAATTCTTTTTCCCTGTTCTAGGAATGTGCTCCGTGTGCTGTCACAACTTTCACAGCTCTTACCGAAATTTTTGTATTTTTTTACCCATGAGGTGCTCAAGCAAAAAAAGTGTGCTTCGTCAATTCCACCCCCCACCCCCCCCCCCCCCCCCCATACGGACCTTTCTACGCTCAGTACATTGTTAATATCCAAGAGAATCCTGCTGAAAAGGCCAGGACGTCGATTCACAGGTCCTCGCATCCAACGCACATGCTGTCAGATGTCCATGGGTACTTTCCAGTGAAAAGTAACGTTGGGTTCCCGAAAGTCTTTATTGGGTCCTGGGAAAAAAAAAGCCAATGATAAGAAATAAGTTCAGGAAGTCAGACGAAGTTGTAGGTGAGCAAAGTAAAATTGTCGAGGACATGTAAAGTGCCCACAGTGTCATAGATGGAAAGTCCATGCAGCAGAGTGAAGGCAAGTGAGGCAGACGCCCGTTGCTGAGTGTTTCGTACGGTGGAACAAGTGCAACAGGGTGTCTACCAGATTACTGATTTCAAATTCCCTGACTTTTCTAGAATTTCTCTTGACTATTTTGATAAAAACTACCTGACCACTTCTGTGTCGAAGGATCATAATTCGGAAACGTTATTCAGCATAGTCGTGAAAATGCGCAACCGTCAAGCTTTGTTCCGCATCGCCGTTCCACTTTCACTGGTCATTTTCCCTGATGAAGTCAACTTTTTGACGATTTCCCTGAGAATGTCAGGTTGGTAGACACCCTGACGATGTATCAGGTTACAGATGGACACCACAAAAATGCAGACCATTGCATTGAAAATTATTTACCCATCAAGAGGATCCTAAAATATTCCCATGGAGAGAAATAGAGTGGAGGGGTGGGGGAGGCTGCTGCTGCTATTGTCTACTTTTTCTTTTAAAAGAATATCAATTTAAGGCTCAAAGAGAACGTAAGTAATAAATCAGTAAGTGCACTGAGAGCACTTGAAGCACAAGGGCACGGTCCTTACTGAGGAAAGAGGGGAGGGTACTAAGTCTAGCTGTACCTGTTCTGCAGCGCCCTGCATAAGTTAGGTGCTCGGCAAGACTGGGGCTTATCTACTGAGAGTGTCTAGTACAGTCAAAGAAAGCATTATAAAATTCTTTGCTTGGCAACTGATTCGTTGCTGCAAAGAAAAAAGAGTACATTAAGACAGGGACAAGGAAGGAAGGGAAGATGTTTTTTTTCTGAATAAACTATAGTTGGTAGTGAGCACTTGTTTCTTCCTTTCTCGTCCCCGTCTTATTGTGCTCCCTTTTTAGTTGTAACGAAAGCAAGCCACGATGGAATTTAGAGATGGTTAAAAGCTTGCTTTAACATCGGTGTGCATGTGAGGAAACGCTTCATGTACAAGGCCTACTACAAGGTAGTAATCATTACAATTTTCCAATTTTCCATCTGAGTAACAAAATAATGCATCTCTGCATTACAAAGTATTCTATACCTTTTCGAGTGCTATATTGATATGGGCATCTTTTGCATGCAGAAATGGCGGGACACTAAAACTAATAGTAATTTGTTTATCATCTTTGCTTAGATAAATGTTACTAAAGCTTGGCAGGAAAGAACCGACTTCGAATATGAGCCCGAAACTGGTCTTTGGTTTGTTTTAAGTCATGGCCAAGTACTCGTAATAAAATATTGAAATAACCAGTTGAGAAGACAGCGGATGATACTTATCTCACTTGGTCTCCAGCTTTAAAAAAAAACAACATGTTTACAGATTGGCATAGCGAAGAGTAGTTACATCGAGTTACATGAGTAGTTACATCGACCACGCAAACGGCACGGCTTTCCTCCGCTCTTGTCCCTTCCCCTATCTTGTTTTCTTTTGCGAAGATCGGCATTGATAAGAACAGCGTAGGCCTCGACGACAGCAAACAGAGCTTGTTAGTGGTTGTCCGGACCAATTTAATCATAACAGTCAAACCCTCTTTTTTAAGAATGCAAACAAAAAGAGGCTCTCCCCCTGCAAAAAAAAATGGAGTAGAGTGGATTAGAGTATGACCATAGCACTTTCATACTCACAAAGCCTGCCAGTTCGACGACGGAGTCATAGAGTGCCTGGTCACAGATTTGGAGCCTGAGGATTTGGTAGCACAGAGCATTAAAGAGCCATTCCTCGGAGAACCTGGACGTCAGCACACAGCTTTTGCAGTGGCGAGGACCCGAAACACACTTCTTTCGTGTTTCGCGTCCGCTGCGGCGAGAGACTTCTCCGTTGTATGCCACTCCACTTTTTCCATTTCGGCGACCGCTTTTCTTGGCAATCTGCCAGGCTTTGTCAGTATAAAGGAGGCTATGCTACGACATATGCTGTGCTCTGTAGCGGGGCGCCATCCTGCTATGTAATCTTTGGGCAGCCCCTTAGTCCACAGAACTCTAAGAATGTACAGGTTATCTAACTTACCTGTGACATTATCTGCAACTCGCAAATTTCAGTGCTGCATTGGATTTTGTTTACAGCAAGGCATGCAAGTGAGTTATGTTTTTTTTATCCGCAAAACTTTCAGATGGCCTAATTGCTTACCTCGGCAAAAACTGCATGGTTCGGGGCACAGCCACGCAGGCGGCAAGGCGTTGACACCAAGAGGTCCCGTTCCCTTTCCCTCGTTGGCTCTTGTGGTACCCTTATCTCCGTCGACTGAAAGGAGAATCCCTTCAGTGTCGTGCATACCTGAGCCTCCACTGAAGCAAAAATGATTCCATATGAACCTACTTGCCATTAAAGACCAAAGTTCACTTCTTCACTCTTATTTTCTACCCACCTAATACAGTGGTTTGTTAACAGGAACACCCCCGTTAGCTAGAAAACTCATTCGTAATGCAAGCCCTTTATAGTAATGAATCATGTTCAAGGTCTAATTAAACAACAAGCATGGGCACTAAAGACACCCTCCTACATGGGTGAGTATCAGTGGACCCGATTCGGCTAACATTTGCGAGGCCTAGGTGCATGTTTGAGCCTGAACGCCTTCTCGGACAGCGAGGGTCGTCATGTACCGCGTTAGTCTCAATGAAAATAGCGAACGGCGACGAAATGATTTAATAAAATTTGAGTACTAGTCTCAGTGGCTGTTCTTCAGCTTACAAACAAATGCACGCATTGATCTTGCGAGGCGTTTGGCGTACATCGACCTGCGTTCACTTGTCTTCGTCGGGACGGCTTTTTCGCTCCCTCCCTCTGCCATCAAAATCTTAGTTCTTTCGTTATTAGTTGTGTCCGATAAGTAGCCAACAAAGGAAAAGGGTAATTACTGCATGGTACGCAAGTGTGGAGCAATTCACGACGATGACCTGAGCAACGGTCGCGTGGAGACGATGGCAGACGACTGATCCAGAACCCGGCTAAACCAAAACTACCCGTTGAAACTGTCTTGTCTTGCAAAGATATTACTGATCTAATATTTTACGGCTTTTTATTTTTTGTTACATCTGGTTTCTAACCAATACTATAATATTTACTAGTCCTTTCGTGCTTTGCTCGTATTTATATTCGCCCACTAATCGCTAAATGTAAGTGACAATTTTAGAAATAAAAAATAAAAATTGGGTAGCGTTAGTTGGGTGTGTACGTGTTGATGGCTACTTTGTGGAAGAATCTGTTCACAAAATTTATTAGCCATTGAATACCTAGAAAATAAATTAGAAAACAAATACTATGCACCATGGCGCAGAGTATTCGTTTTCTAATTTATTCAACATATTTTATCCAACATATCCATTCAACATATTGTTATAAAAGTGATGTCTTTGGGTTTGTAGCTTCCAGTTGAACACTCACACTGCATTTTTAGATGAAATGCAGATTTCGGATCAGTATCCCTTTAAGCACACTACATAATGTGCTCTTTCATTATAGGGCACACAGTGCAACCCTCTTTCCCCAAATCACTCTCTTGGCAGCTCCAAGAAAGTAAACATGCCAGCCAATAGACAGAGCCAAGATATTTCAAAATCAGCTATGGTCGTTAGAATTTAAAATAGTGTTATTTTTTTCGGCAGTGACTGCTGCCAAGACAGAGGTATACACTCAAAGATGATGTCTGAAAATAATGCTTAAATATTTTAATAGCATGTTCATCACTAAAACAAAACTTCCTAGTTGAAGGAAATAGTGACTGGCAAGTGTTTCTTTTATTTTGTTCTTCCCCGAATTAAAAAAGGAACAGAGCTACTTGAATGCCAATTGAATTCACTGTATATTTGTGAGGCTCAACAAACATTAGATGGGTGAATAACCATTGTTAGCCGTGCTTACTAAAAGTGAAAGCTAAATGCTTTGGATCACGCGCCAGCGGCTGCTCCAGTCAAGGCTACCCGCTTGCGCTTGCACAGTTAGTTCATGCTGAGGCGAGACGAGGTACAGTGCCATTTGCACATTCCAGATAGCAAAACCCACCACACGTCGGCTCCGAGCGGCATAATGATGATACCCATGACCTACTTCGCGTATGGTCTATAATACCTATATAATGCACGATGCTGAACCTGCCAATTGCTGCATAGTTTAGAGCCGGGAAGGTGGACATGCAGCAAGGCACGCACCTGCAATTGCATCCACTTTGGCAGGGGTAATGGGCTTCCTTCACACGGCGCCATACTTTGTCACGCCTGGAAGGTTGTCCTGTCACACTCCTATTGACCAGGTCCTCGCCCTTGTAGAGGCACCGAGCCAACAGGATCAGCAGCGCGAGTCGAACTTGGCCTTACCTATGGACCAGTCAAAGTTTTCTTCTGGTAGGGAAACCCCGCCTCCGTGGTAACGCTGCAAGTGTAAACATAATCTTAAATAAACAGGTGCTCAAGCAAGTTTTAGTACACTTATAGTGCCTGGATGTATTCCCCACTGGTGCAATTGCCATCCTGTTCCTCCCATGTATTAAGAGTGGTCCCAAGGAAGCAACAATGATGTTACGAAACCGAAAGTGTCACGTTGTCGAAAGTCTGCAGTTGGTCTTCAAACCTCTGGTGAATAAGACAAGCAGGCACAAGTGCCACTGTCGTCATGGCGTCCCAACTTGTGACTGTGAAATCACTTTGGACTGTCGAGGCAACGAAAAGAATGGTGCGGCAAAAACACCGGATGGCTAACCCCGCCTAAACCCCTTGATGAGTTTTTGCTAGTTTCGTAAGTGGCATCATAGCGCCTGAGAAGGAGGCTCGTGCAGCCCTTGGAAGCAAATGGCAGTGTAGCCCTGAAACGAGAGGCACTTGGAAGTGAGTGGCATCAGAGCACTCACTCGTGGCACGTGTCTCTCGCTTTCAGACAATTAAGGCTGGACCGCATGTAAGCGATTTAGCGAGCAACGAGACAAGCATCGGCGACGGCAACGGAGATTTCTCACTGTCGCTTGTAGCGCTGCTCGGTTCTTGAATTACTAGAACACGTCGCTCATCGCATTGATTGCTTGCTCCTGTTGCTTTCATGCAGTGTGCCACGTCGTGCGGCTGAGCGATAGCAAAAAGGGTCGCCATCGCTTGTCTCGTCGCTCCCTTCATGGTTGTCGGCGCTTGCAAAAATGTGAAGTGCGAATTTTATGTAGGGCTTTGTCCATGCCGGCTCTCAGACTGCTGGCAGAACTTTGGGTTTCAGTGAAATACGACCACATGATTTCTCACTTTGCCTATTTGCTGAGGAGGAATGCTGAGGAGGAAGTACAGTCATGTCTCGTTAATATGGACCCCGTTAATATGAATACCCCGCTATATGTACACACTTTCGGGGACAAACTGGGAAAATACATGCAATTTTGTCTCGCTATTATGGACAACTCACTTTATGGAACACCTCGTTTTCTGTTGTTTTTTGGCTGTCTACAGTGCCGTCCGACGGCACTCCACCCGCGCCTACAAGTGTCGTCCGAGAAAAAGTCAAACAGCCCCTGTATCCCTGGGGAGCTCGTTAACCAACCCCCCGCCAGCATTCATGCCGCCTCGCGGCGACAGTATGCGGCTGCTTATTACAAAACTATTAACTTACTTGGCCCCGTTGCACAATCCGCTTCGCAGCGTCCAGACCCTCTGTCCCATACCAAGCCCCGCTGTCCCCCATGTACCTCCGGAAAAGGATGCCCATACCATTTTGTTAAGCAAACTTTCGTCGACAACATCCGTTTTTATTTTGTTGCCAGTGTTAATGTTAAAAAAAGAAACGTCGTAAATATTGCCAAATGCCTCGAAGAATTAAAATGTTCGAGAATAAGATTTAAAAAAGTAAGCCCACACTGGGGATCGAACCCGGGTTCGCTGCCTATGAGGCGAGCTACACTACAATTTCAACTAAGCTACGCTACAACTTCGAAAAACTCGTTTTGACAATTCGCTTTACACAAGACATTCGGACGGCACTTGAAGGCGTGAGTGGAGTTCCATTGCATGGCACGCGAACGTTCTGCAAGAGTGCCGTCGGACGTTACTCGACACTACATAATATATATATATATATATATATATATATATATATATATATATATATATATATATATATATTATACGTATATATATGTAACTACTCAATGCGCGTTTTTTCCCACAACCTTCACAATAAACTACAGCCAGAGGGCTAGCAAATAAGTGCAACATATACAGCATTTCGTATAAAAAGTCCGTGCCCTAGTCAAAAAAGAACTCGTTATACTCTTCGCAAGCATCGAACTTGAATTCGAACACCCGCAGTGAAAGCAAACGGGGTGCAAATACGAGCGCTAGCACGTAAGGGTACCTTTAGCAGTCATGGGTTCCGCGAAACACACCGCCTAGTTTGCTGGTACCAAGCCGCCACCCGATTTATAGAACCCGTCTTGTCCACCGATCCACGAGATAAAGCTCCCTACACTTACGAAGTCCCGTCCCCCCTTCCGGCTTCGGTGGGACCTTCGCCTCTGTGTGCGTTCCCGCAATCTGACTGCTCGATCAGTGACAGGTCGGTTCCGGGACCTCTTTGGGAAAAGTCCGAAGGTCATCCAATGCGCAAAGGACGTGTGCGACAAGGAGCCGCACGCGTTCGTCTTCACGCTTCCTGCACACACACACAAGGACACGTCACAAACGCTCCGAAAAGAAAGCACTGAAATAGTAAAACGAATGGGCGAGTACTCACCAAGTAGACTCAAACCCACAGCTGGTTCTATGGGCACGCCGGCACCTTGCACTTTTTATCTTTCGAAGAACGTTCTTCAATGTGTTTTCGAAAGCCTAAAGGCCTGAAACCACCCGAACGTTTGCAGCTTGCTTTGTTTTTGATTTTGGTTACGGGGGCGATGGCGATGCGGCGACGTTCGCTGGTTCCGACGACAGTGGTTACGACGAAACTCATTTGACGCAACGTGAATGTTCCTGTTATTGTCGACATAATTAGAACTTTTAAACGTAAAAAAATTTGTTTTAACATTTATCTAATTATTTGTAATGAAGTATGATGGCTGTGTACCAAACTTAAGCTTGGCCTGTCTCAGCTTCGTTGTGTACTAAACTGTAGCTTCGCATGGCTCAGCTTCGTTTTATTTCAACATGGTGGCGACAATCGTTCTCCATGTTGCGTGCTCTGTGTCGTGCTCAACCTATTTTCTGTGCATTGGTTGTCCTGTTATCCACCTCCTGCAATTCATATCAGCCGCAAGCATGCTGTCTAAGTATTGTGTGCCAGCCGGAAAGAATATCCATTCTTCTCGGAGGCAAGGCTCCAACTAGGGCTGCTCGGATCGTGGCTTGGACGTCGTCGGCTCCCACGAACCGCGTCCGCGAGCCGCACGTCGTTTGCTTGGTTCCTTTACGTTCCCGGCGGTGAATCCCCCAGCCTTGGCTTCATCCCTACAGGACCTAGCTGGTGAAGAACTGTCTACGACAACGCGGCGTCTTTGGAATGCGATTACTACGATCAGTGGCTCTTAAAACCTCAGTGGCCCCCCTTCAATTGTGAGCTGTGTGTGTGTGTGTAGGCGTTGTAAAGAGAGCTCTTCGGTGTGAACGCTCTTACCTTCACAGTGTGCAAACTCTTCGAATAGTTATTCAACAGGCGGCGCTGCGAGACGCGAGCCTTCGGCGTTGCTTCAACTCGCAGTGTGGTTCTCAAAATGGGCACATATACTCCTTTTCATACATAGCGTGCAAAGCTGTCAAAGGTCAAAGAAATCCCCCTCTCGGGGTACTTACGGTGTTTAAAAGGTTAAAACAGCATAAAAAAACAACGGACAGGGTAAAGAAGGACACAGACAGAGCGCTGATTTAACCTTTTGCGCTGTTTTAACCTTTTAAATATGTGTTACCAACTCGCCCAGGCTTCAACCTTTGCGGTGCACCTTCAGGCGAATGGCGTTGTGTGTGAATTCGGCATGATTGACGGTCCCCGTGCTCAAAACTTCTACATTGCGAGGTCTTCGTTTCGGGGACGCCACCTTGCCAGATAGACACAGCGCCTTGCACTTCGCGACAGTACGGGCGCATACGTCGGTGTCGTTACTGACCGTCTCCAGGACTTCACGACCGACTTCTCCGGGAAACGCGTTCTTGTACTCGCGTACACGTTGGCGATCACCTGCTTGCACTCTTTCAAGGTCTTTGCACAACGAATCTTCGAAAACATCCGAGCAGGAGAGGTACTTGAGCTTGCTGCGTAAGACGCCATCTTTTCAAAACCAGCCAGTGCCACACAACCCGAAAACCCGCAGCGACTGCCGCACGGACGAAAACGAAAACAATTTAAAGTAGTTTACATTATCTTTTTATTGAAAAAAATTTGTGCTCCGTTGAAATCATATCGCCACTATCAGTTTCTAGCTCCAAGGAGGCACATTTTTCGACATTTTTAAAAAAATGTTTTTGCAGGGGACGCACTATTTTATGGGGTGAACGTAGACATGGTCGGCGATGCAAACCGGTGCGCTAGCTTTGCGTTGCACGCTATGTATGAAACGGAGTATAGTCCCGAATAAGCTGCTGCACCTACACTCACTCCCAGAGACGCACCCCACGACAGTTCTAGAAATATGTAAAATGCAGACGCAGGATTCGGTTTAGAATAATACGCACGACGCGAAACTTGTTGGATCTCGTATAAAACGAATTCTCTAAACGAGTACTCGCAGGTGTAACTATGTGGAAAGATGCCCGCTTCATACGGAGCGAACCCAGGTTCAATGCAAAAAATAAACATAGGTGTTTTTTTTTTTTTTTTTTTTACAATTATTATTTAGAAAAATGAATGCCGACGAAACTTCGTGCATACTTTTTTTTTCCTTTCCTTTTTAATTTTTTTTGCTCAATTATTATTGAAAAAAAAAATGTTGTCGACGAAGATTTGAACTAAATGATATGGGACTCCCTTTCTAGAGGTGCATAGGGAAACGGCGGGGCTTGGGTTGCCGGCTGGACGCCGCGAAGCAGCGTTTACGGGGGAGGGGGGGTTAATATGTGTGCAATGAGCAGCCACACTGTCGGAGACTGTTGGCCCAGACTTTATCCGACTTGCCTTTTAGGCGGATTCCTCAAACTCTGGGATGGGCTAACCGGAAATTGTTTGCTATGGCTTTATCCGGCTTGCCTTTTAGACTGATTCCTGAAAATCGATTACTGTAAACGACTAAATTTTCGCAAGGACCTAATTTTCGCGGATTTCGCGAATCGCCTACAAACGCGAAAAATACGTCCCGCGAATAATTCGGGCAATATGTGAACGCTACGGAAGCTACACTTGATTCGCGAAAATTAGAACCCGCGAATAATTTCAAATTTTCAGCTTTGGTCCGATTCGCGAAAATTTGAACCCGCGAAAATTATGTCGTTTACAGTATATTTTTTGCAGGCAAATTGCGAAGATTACAAATTCGGACATACCTTTTTTTGTGTTGCTAAATCTTGCCTGAACTTTTAATTACATTTTGTGAATGCCGAGTAGTACCCAATTTCCTAAACATTGTGCCTCTGGCATCTGTTTTTTTCGGTAGGGCAAATGCTGCTGACCTGTGACTCCCGTTGAGAATGGGAAGAGTCAAAACAGAGTCACACGAATCATTGACTCTCTAAGAGAGTCATGAAGTGTCAAAGGGAGTCATGGAGGCAGCGAAGAGAGTCATGGAAGCAGCGACTCACTTTGGACTCCTTTTTTTTAAGAGTGTATGCCACCATCGTGAGACAGATGTACGAAGATCCCGACGGCCGGGACTTCTTCGAGTGCTTCCGAATGTCACGAGCCAGGTAGGGTGTGCTTATTTTTATTTTGGATTATTTTAATGTTATATATCACGTGGCGTTTCACGTGAAACCACGTTTATATCATTTTGAATGCGGCAGGATCACGAGACCAGCTTTCGTAACAGTCACACGCTTGTCAGACTTTACCGCGTCTGTGCTTTAAAAAATAGCAATGGCATGCACATGTGCAGCTCATACGGCACACTCTTTCTGTTCACTAAATCTGGTCACGGTGTTGTGCTCCTTTGAGTGCATGTATGACGCAAGCCCGTTGTGCTTCCTTGTCCTTTGTACAAGCTAGGATGTGTGCTTACAAGCTGCTCGTGAGTGAATTCTGCACGAAAGCTCAAGCTACAGAACCCAGGGATCTTGGGTTCAATCCCCACCACTGACCGTTTCGATCTGAATGATAACCGTACCAGCAAACATTCGTGTTTCACTATTGCGTGAGGGGTGTTAAAGGAATACTACAACGAAATTTCGGCGCTCATTTTTTGGTCTATATCTGTTCAAAAGAGCAGTATCACATGGAACATACCAATATCTTGTTAAAAAAGTCTCGAAAAGGAATTTTAAAACAAATTAAACAATTAGCAAAGAGCACCTGGTGGATGTCGCTAACGCCTCGTTTGTAATGCTCGTCTAGGAACCTTGACAGCTAGTGACGGAGGTTGTCTCGCCTCCGGCCACGACGAGAGAAGGGGGAAGGAGGAACTCCCCTCTTCCCGAAAATCCCTTCCCCGCTTAGGGCACCCGTGAAAGCAGGTTTTTGGAGAGTGGCGTCTCCACGGACCCCGAGCTCCGCAGGGGGCGCCTGCACCTTAGGTGCTAGGTGCTTGGTGAGTAGCGTCACCACGGGCCCCAGCCACGTGGGCCACCATACCCGCACGGAGGGGGCACCTACTTTATAGTTGGTGCTTGGTGAGTGGCGTCACTACGAACCCCGAGCCATGTGGGTTCGCCCACCCACGCCTGGCTGTGCGTGGCTTAACCCGTGTCCGGGGAAAAGGGGACCCTGGTGGTTGAGCTGAGCCCGGGGTGTGTTTGGACCCTTCGGGGCCCCCCGGGCGAGGCAATACACCGCTTCGGCCCCTGCTTCTCGTAGACGGGTGTCCTGGCTTGGCCCGACCAGGATGATTCAGTCAGTCGCCTCTTCTTCCCTCTTCTTCCTCCTTTTACTTTTCCTTCCACCTCTTTTCCTTTTCTTCTACGCTCTCTTCCTTCCTTTTTCACCCTCTTAGGCGGCAAGGGCCTACCTTGAGTGGAAACAGGACCTGTCCCTGCAACCACACAAGGGTATAGTGCCCGGGCAGCACTGGTGAGTAGGGGGTAGAAGCTGAGCTAGTTGGTGGTACATATTACAACGGTTAAACCAGTTGAACCACGAAAATAGGAAGAAAGGAGTGAAGACAGGCTATCGCTGGACTACCAACTATTTAATACTGATCCTTCGTTTTCTTCTCTTTGTCTCCTGGCGTTGTGGCTACCTTCTCGGAACTTATTCCATCATTTAATGTTATTGCTCCTCTATTATTGCCTTCATTCTCTTGCTACTTGATCTTTCTGTGCCATCTCGGATACTGGTTTGCCGAAGGAATCTTTTTTCGCTTGCCTGTAGGGCAATAGATGGTGAACTAACGCAGTTTTCTTCTTTATCTTCGATGGCCAAGGCCTCAAGTATCTCCCGGGCGAGCTGGTCTTTGTGGTGAGCCAAGATGGTTTCCATTTCAAGCTTTGCCTCGCACGTGCATGCTCGACAATGAGCAGCTAAATGCCCCGGCCCTGTTAGGGCTCTTATGTTTGCTGCATGCTCACGTGCTCGATCGTTCACGCACCTTCCCGTTTGTCCAATATACACACGCCCACATGACAGTGGTATGTTGTAAACTACTCCATTTTCGCATTGGACGTACTTATTCTTATGCTTGGTTGTCAAGTGCCGGTGTTGTTGGCCTCCCCTAGATTAACCTTCCGGCACATGGCATTCCCCTTGTTGGGTGCCGAGCACACTACTTTGACGCCCTGCCTTGTGGCGATCTTTTTCAGCCTATGGGTGACACCATGAATATACGGAACCACCGCGAAAGGTGATCTAGGAACCTTCTTTCGTGTGTTAGACTCATCCTCTCGGCTAGATTTCTTGATGTTTTGGCAGAGTTTTTCACAGATGGAGGCTAAGAAGGGTCTCGGATATCCGGCCTCATGAAGTCTGAAGATTTGGGTCTCGAAGCTTCTTCCCATCTGATGTGAACACGTTTTCCTGAGGTTAGCTGTGAGGGCTGTGGTGGCGACCCCTTGCTTTACATTTTTCGAATGTTCAGAGTCAAACGGAAGGAACCGTTTCCCCGATCGCGTTTCGTATTTCGAACAAACGTGTTCATTTTGGAAGTCCAAGGCCAAATCCAGAAACCTGACACACTTATCAGCGGGAAGCTCGTATGTAAAGGTGAGGCCCATGCAATTTGCTTGAAAATCCCTAAGAGTGGTGTTAAGGCATCCGTCTGATGTTTCATCAACTTCGGAGGTACATAAAATAAGAAAGTCATCAACATACCAAAAAATAACTGCAACCCGTGGATCTTTCAAAGCTTGTTGTATAGCAACCCCAGACGCGCCTAAAAAGACGTCACACAAATATGGTGCCACTTTGGACCCGATACACACTCCACTCTTCTGGACAAAGTGCTGATCTTGGTAAGTCACTACCGTTGCAGAAAGGTAGACTCTTAAAACCTCCAAGAAGGTATCTACGCTAACACCTGCTCCATTTTGGAACTTCGCAAGGCCTTGATTTTCAATGGTATCTCTGAGGACGTGCAGCAGCCTTGCTTGAGGGATGGAGTAGTACATGTCCTGTACGTCCAGGGAAAACCCCGAGACAATACTACTTCCTTTTTCTTCAAGTTATTACTTGCTCTGAGTTGGGAATCCGGAATTGATCCTCAATATGTAATTTTGAGAGATGTTGTCCCAAAAACCTGGAAACACATACTTGCCACGTTGTCCTTTCGGAGTCTATGGCCCGAAACGGAATGCCCTCCTTGTGAGTTTTGGCGGAGAAAAACACCGAAAGCTGGCCATTTGCCGCTTCTTTGATCTTGGTGCAAAGGATGGTTTGAGTTTGGTCGAACAGCTCAATGATGGTTCTTTTTGCTGCTTTTGCCCGTTTATCGTCTACCTTGATGGAATTCTTATTAATCGCTTGTTGAACCTTTTCTTCATAAATGTTTGAATTCAGAACCACAAAACCTCCTTCTTTGTCCGAGACGCAAAGTTTAAGGTATTTTCTTCGTAACTCTTGAATGGTAGATCTGAAGCTCACCTTTGCCTTTCCCTGGTGTTTGAGGTTTTCAAAGGCTTGGATGCCCTCATCTATGATTTGAGGGCCTTTCTCTTGGGAGACCTTGGCGGCTATCTTCCTTACGAGAGCAATGTTGTCCACCCTCTCGAGCTTGGGAGCTATGGCGAACTTAGGCCCTGTTTCAAGCACCTGTCTTGCTGTTGTGGAAATCTCTACATTCCCGATCACCTGGATCGGATGCTTCTTCTCAAGTTCCTTGGCTAGTCGATGTGCTGCCAAGAAGTGACGCCAGATCGGGAGGAAACTTTGAATCCATAGGTTCTCCGTCGTATACCTTGTCATTGCGATGTGGTTGGAAAACCAGTTGTAGGTAGGACACCTAGCTCGCAGTCATCCTCTGCCAAAACATCAAGAGATCCAGCCGAGAGGATGAGTCTAACACACGAAAGAAGGTTCCTAGGTAACCTTTCGCTGTGGTTCCGTATATTCATGGTGTCACCCATAGGCTGAATAAGATCGCCGCAAGGTAGGGCGTCAAAGTAGTGTGCTCGGCACCCAACAAGGGGTATGCCATGTGCCGGAAGGTTAATCTAGGGGAGGCCAACAACACCGGCACTTGCAACACCAAGCATAAGAATAAGTACGTCCAATGCGAAAAGGGAGTAGTTTACAACATACCACTGTCATGTGGGCGTGTGTATATTGGACAAACGGGAAGGTGCGTGAACGATCTAGCACGTGAGCATGCAGCAAACATAAGAGCCCTAACAGGGCCGGGGCATTCAGCTGCTCATTGTCGAGCATGCACGTGCGAGGCAAAGCTCGAAATGGGAACCATCTTGGCTCACCACAAAGACCAGCTCGCCCGGGAGATACTTGAGGCCTTGGCCATCGAAGATAAAGAAGAAAACTGCGTTAGTTCACCACCTATTGCCCTACAGGCAAGCGAAAAAAGATTCCTTCGGCAAACCAGTATCCGAGATGGCACAGAAAGATCAAGTAGCAAGAGAATGAAGGCAATAATAGAGGAGCATTAACATTAAATGATTGGATAAGTTCCGATAAGGTAGCCACAACGCCAGGAGACAAAGAGAAGAAAACGAAGGATCAGTGTTAAATAGTTGGTAGTCCAGCGATAGCCTGTCTTCACTCCTTTCTCCCTATTTTCGTGGTTCAGCTGGTTTAACCGTTGTAATATGTACCACCAACTAGCTCAGCTTCTACCCCCTGTTAGTTATCTTTCTAGTTATCTGAGCACGCCTAGTCTTAATTTCAATCTTCTGAAACCGGAGGCCCTATGCCTTTGTATTGCAACTTCCATCTGCCAAGCAAGACTGCTCTCTCGGAGCATACAAAAGAAGATCCTCCTGGTTGAAGTGCAATCCTTCTTTGGAGCGGTAAAGCCATCCCAGGGGCACGCTCAACGAGTGTCCAAGATCTTCAGGTCCGAAAAGTGGCGGCAGGTCCGCCTCCTTACCGATGTTCTGCGAGCTAGGTGTCCTACCTACAACTTGTTTTCCAACCACATCGCAATGACAAGGTATACGACAGAGAACCTATGGATTCAAAGTTTCCTCCCGATCTGGCGTCACCTCTTGGCAGCACATCGACTAGCCAAGGAACTTGAGAAGAAGCATTCGATCCAGGTGATCGGGAATGTAGAGATTTCCACAACAGCAAGACAGGTGCTGGAAAAAGGGCCTAAGTTCGCCATAGCTCCCAAGCTCGACAGGGTGGACAACGTTGCTCTCGTAAGGAAGATAGCCGCCAAGGCCCCCCAAGAGAAAGGCCCTCAAATCATAAATGAAGGCATCCAAGCCTCTAAAACCTCAAACACCAAGGAAAGGCAAAGGTGAGCTTCAGATCTACCATTCAAGAGTTACGAAGAAAAGACCTTAAACTTTGCGTCTCGGACAAAGAAGGATGTTTTGTGGTTCTGAATTCAAAAATCTATGAAGAAAAGGCCCAACAAGCGATTAATAAGAATTTCATCAAGGTAGACGATAAACGGGCAAAAGCAGCAAAAAGAACCATCATTGACCTGTTCGACCAAACTCAAGCCAGCCTTTGCACCAAGATCAAAGGACCGGCAAATGACCAGCTTTCGGTGTTTTTCTCCGCCAAAACTCACAAGGAGGGCATTCCTTTTCGGGCCATAGTCTCCGAAAGGAGAACGTGGCAAGCATGTGCTTCCAGGTTTTTGGCACAACATCTCTCAAAAATACATATTGAGGATCCATTCCGGATTCCGAACTCAGAGCAAGTAATAACTTATCTTGAAGAAAAAGGAAGTAGTATTGTCTCGGGGTTTTCCCTGGACGTACAGGACGCGTACTACTTCATCCCTCAAGCAAGGCTGCTGCACGTCCTCAGAGATACCATTGAAAATCAAGGCCTTGCGAAGTTCCAAAATGGAGCAGGTGTTAGCGTAGATACCTTCTTGGAGGTTTTAAGGGTTTACCTTTCTGCAACGGTAGTGACTTACCAAGATCAGCACTTTGTCCAGAAGAGTGGAGTGTGTATCGGGTCCAAAGTGGCACCATATTTGTGTGACGTCTTTTTAGGCGCGTCTGGGGTTGCTATACAACAAGCTTTGAAAGATCCACGGGTTGCAGTTATTTTTCGGTATGTTGATGACTTTCTTATTATATGTACCTCCGAAGTTGATGAAACATCAGACGGATGCCTTAACACCACTCTTAGGGATTTTCAAGCAAATTGCATGGGCCTCACCTTTACATACGAGCTTCCCGCTGATAAGTATATCAGGTTTCTGGATTTGGCCTTGGACTTCCAAAATGAACACGTTTGTTGGAGATACGAAACGCCATCGGGGAAAGGGTTCCTTCCCTTTGACTCTGAACATTCGAAAAATGTAAAGCAAGGGGTCGCCACCACAGCTCTCACAGCTAGCCTCAGGAAAACGTGTTCACATCAGATGAGAAGAAGCTTCGAGACCCAAATCTCCAGACTTCATGAGGCCGGATATCCGAGACCCTTCTTAGCCTCCATCTGTGAAAAGCTCTGCCAAAACATCAAGAGATCCAGCCGAGAGGATGAATCTAACACACGAAAGAAGGTTCCTAGATCACCTTTCGCGGTGGTTCCGTACATTCATGGTGTCACCCATAGGCTGAAAAAGATCGCCACAAGCAAGGCGTCAAAGTATTGTGCTCGGCACCCAACAAGGGGTATGCCATGTGCCGGAAGGTTAATCTACGGGAGGCCAACAACACCAGCACTTGCAACACCAAGCATAAGAATAAGTACGTCCAATGCGAAAAGGGAGTAGTTTACGACATACCACTGTCATGTGGGCGTGTGTATATTGGACAAACGGGAAGGTGCGTGAACGATCGAGCACGTGAGCATGCAGCAAACATAAAAGCCCTAACAGGGCCGGGGCATTTAGCTGCTCATTGTCGAGCATGCACGTGCGAGGCAAAGCTCGAAATGGGAACCATCTTGGCTCACCACAAAGACCAGCTCGCCCGGGAGATACTTGAGGCCTTGGCCATCGAAGATAAAGAAAACTGCGTTAGTTCACCATCTACTGCCCTACAGGGAAGCGAAAAAAGATTCCTTCGTCAAACCAGTATCCGAGATGGCACAGAAAGATCAAGTAGCAAAAAAATGAAGGCAATAATAGAGGAGCAATAACATTAAATGATGGAATAAGTTCCGAGAAGGTAGCCACAACGCCAGGAGACAAAGAGAAGAAAACGAAGGATCAGTATTAAATAGTTGGTAGTCCAGCGATAGCCTGTCTTCACTCCTTTCTCCCTATTTTCGTGGTTCAGCTGGTTTAACCGTTGTAACTGGTAGAGTAATAGTGTCAGCCAAGCCTTTCTTGCTATGGCACATTACCTACGCCCTTGTTGGGCTCCGTTTTGGGCGGTGCACCCAGGCACTGAACCTTCTTTCCCATGTTCTCGTGCAAAAACCTCCCTCGATCGGCCCCACAAAAGGGTCCGGACCGAAGTTCAAGCTACAAAGGCACCACCACCTACACCTGCCAGATTCCCCAAGTTTTTTAGTTCTTCACTCCGAAAGTGACAAACAGCTTTCGAAATTATCTCCTTTCCTTGTTGCAAAGACACTCGAAGGTGTTGTCGGCAAGGAATTTAAAGCAAAGAAAATGCCATCCGGTGACCTACTTCTCAAGATCGAATCAAGCGAGCAGAGTACTGCACTTCTAGGTTTAACATCTGTTTCTGGATATGACATCTCTGTCTCTCCCCACCGAACATTAAACAGCATTCAAGGAGTTATCTCCGAGGATGACATTTTTGACACTTCTGAGAGGGAAATTGTTGAAGGCCTTTCCGACCAAGGTGTCACAGCTGCAAGGCGGATCACCATGCGTCGAGACGGGAACGAACTCAAGACCAAACATGTTGTACTCACCTTCCAATCGCCCATCCTTCCTGAAGCTGTGAAGCCTGGGTACCTACGCTGCAGGGTTCGGCCTTATGTGCCGAACCCCCTAGATGTTTCAAGTGCCAGAGATTTGACCATGGCTCTCAGAGCTGCCGTGGAAAGGCCACCTGTGCGAAGTGTAGCAAGACCGACCACGAAGCTGATGCATGTACTAACAACCCACGCTGTGTAAACTGCTCAGAACCTCACCCAGCATATTCCAGATCATGCAAGATATGGAAAGACGAGAAAGAGATCCTCACCTTAAAAGTTAAGGAAAACCTTTCTTTCCCTGAAGCACGCCGTCGCTTTGCATTCGTGCAGAAAGGCGGCTACGCCCAAGTGGTGCAGCGGGGACCTGCACCACTGAAGGTTGCAGTGGCAACCCAGACGTCCTTTCTGGACTGTGGGAAGCCACGGCAGTCCCCCACGCCCCAGCTGAAGATTCAGCTTCCGGGGCGTGCAATCTCGGCTGCGCGGTCTACGGACCCTCCAAGCCAGAGCGCAAACCCTCGCGCTCCAACAGGGCAACAGCCTGTGTCTTCTCAGGCTGTTTCCCAAACCCAGGATGGGCCGGTGGCTGCCGCAACCGTCCCTTCTCCACGATCTCCTTCCAGGGAGAAGGGTCGACACTCTCGCCCACACTCTCTGGAGAGAGCATCATCGAAGGAGCGGCATGGTTCTCGTGCCGCACCTGCAGCGCCTAAGGGGCAGGAACGGGTGGACTTGGGCGACGCTTCGCCCAGCACCTCCTCTGCCTCTTTGGCTGGGTCTGGTCGCGGGCGGGGCATGACGCCCCGTTCCCCGAACCTGAAGAAACCTGCAGAAAAAGCCTCGCCTCAGGAAACTGAGGCCATGGATGAGTGTGGAGAAGTCTCCACTCATGCGTCTGACCAACGCGACATAGAGTGGCAGACTATTAAGAGTGAGCATAAAGGCAAAAAACCGGTGATTCCACCAACGTGACATTGCGAATTAATTTTTGCCACATACGGCAGCCTTTGAGCTTTTATTTATTTTCCCAGTGTTTCTTCTTTACTCACATTTTAACTCATTTTTAAAACAATGAGCAATTTTTATTTTATGCAGTGGAACCGCCATGGCCTAATGAGAAATATCGATGATGTAAATTATTTTATGAACGAGCTGAGACCCATTGCCCTCAGCCTGCAAGAAACACATTTAAATAACACTCATACGCAGATTTTGCGTCGGTACCAGGTTTTTAGAAAAGATAGACTCACCCCTAATACGTCTGGAGGAGTGGCACTAGTGGTACAGAGTGGTGTTGCTTGTTCTGAGGTCCCCCTTTCTACGCCCCTAGAGGCTGTAGCGATGCGCCTTCTTGTTGACCGTTTGATCACAGTAGTTTCTCCTTATCTTCCACCTAACTCTCCCCTGCATGTGAGTGAACTTGAGTCACTTGTAAAACACTTACCTCAACCTTTTTTTTATTTTAGGCGATTTTAATGCCCACCACTCTTTGTGAAGTAGTGCTCGCCAGGATCCACGTGGAGGCGTCATAGAGCGTTTTTTATTATCATCTGGGTTGTGTCTTTTTAATGGGAGGGATCCCACATTTTTTAGTGCAGCACATCAATCATTTACATCTATTGACCTTTCCATTGCATCACCAATTTTACTTCCATGCTTTTCATGGAAGGTTTTAAATAATCCTTTTGGAAGTGATCATTTTCCTATTGTTTTAGAAAGTACAATGCCAATTCCTTCTATTCCGACACGACTCCCAAGGTGAAAATTGGAAGGGGCTGACTGGTCCATTTTTTCTTTGGAGGCTTTTATCGATTCGTCTATTCTTGTAAACATGAGCCCTGAAGATGCCACGCTGTATGTTACTGAAGTGATTATAAATGCCGCATCACACAGTATCCCCCAGACCTCTGGACGACTCCCCAAGAGATGCAAGCCATGGTGGAACAAGGACTGCTCCACAACACGCAAGGCGCAAAACAAGGCATGGTGCATCTTCAGACGTTATCCCACTCCTAGGAATTTACTTGAATTCAAGAAAAGAAGATCCAAAGCTCGCTGGACGCGAAGGCGAGCTAAAGGCAGTTCTTGGAGAAAGTATGTGACCTCTTTGAGTACGTTTCGTTTCTTCAAAGGAAGTGTGGGATCGTCTTAGGAAGATCAGGGGAGATTATCGGTCTTTCTGGATACCCCTTTTTCCATCAGCTACATCGCTTAAGGAACAAGCCAATGTTCTTGGTAAACACTACCACGAAGTGTCTAACTCGGTCAATTATAATGAATCTGATAGGAGGTTTCGATCAGCAGCAGAAAAACAAGCTATTCCTTTGTCTGGTGCTCAGGATGTTCCATGTAACAAGCCATTCACACGGTGTGAGCTTGAACTGGCTCTCGGCGTCAAAAAAGACTCTGCGGCTGGGCCGGATAGAATTCAATACAATATGCTAAGGAGACTGTCGTCTGAATCTCTAAAGAGTTTGCTCATCTTTTTTAATCTATTGTGGGATGCTGCCTGTTTTCCTGACTGTGGGAAAATGGGCTCACATCATTCCTCTTCTGAAACCCAGCAAAGACCCCTCTTTACCGATGAGCTATCGCCCAATTGCATTGACAAGCTGCCTGGTCAAAACCTATGAGAGACTCATTAATCGCCTTCTTGTACACTTTTTAGAGGCAGAGGGTGTGTTCGATAGGAATCAGTGCGGCTTCCGAGCGGGCCGTTCCACGGTAGACCACCTTGTCCGCCTGGAAACTTCTATTCGGGAAGCATTTGTTCATCGCCAGCACTGTGTTTCTGTCTTCTTTGAACTACAAAAGGCTTACGACACGACTTGGAGATATGGAATCCTTCGAGACTTGTACTCATATGGTGTACGAGGTCGCATGCTTCGCTGCATTCGAAGTTTCTTGACGGGTTGGACCTTCCAAGTTCGTTTGGGCTCCATCCTGTCAGATGTTTTTCTCCAGGAGAATGGCGTCCCTCAGGGTGGAGTATTGACCGTTACACTCTTTGCTGTAAAGATTAAGTCTGGCTAAGGTTATACCACCATCTGTATCTTATTCAATGTATGTGGACGATGTGCAGATATTGTTTACCTCTTGTAACTTGTCCAGCTTTGAACGGCAACTGCAGCTCACAATCAATAAGATGAGCAAGTGGGCTGATCAAAATGGCTTTAAATTCTCCCCCAAAATGACAATCTGTGTTCCCTTTTCACTCCGCCGTGGCCTGTCTCTAGATCCGGTGTTGCACTTGAATGACGTTGCTATATCTGTAAAGGAGGCCCAAAGGTTTCTAGGAATAATATTTGATAAAAAGCTCACTTTTCTACCCCACTTGAAAGAGTTGAAACATAAATGCCTCCGTTCATCAAACATTCTCAAAGTGTTGTCGCATACGACCTAGGGGTCTGACAGATGGTGCCTCCTGCGACTCTATAACTCCTTGGTGCGGTCCCGCTTGGACTATGGCGCGATTGTTTATGGGTCGGCGCGTCCGTCTGCCCTAAACATGTTGGACCCTGTCCATCATCTCGGGCTCCGACTCGCCACGGGGGCGTTTCGAACATCACCTGTGCTTAGCGTGTATGCTGATACACATCAAATGTCTCTTGAAAGACGAAGGCGATATTCGAGTCTTTGTTATGCTCAAAAGATATACAGCTATCCTCAACATCCTTCTTTTGATGTCCTCCAACCCTCTACATCCTTCCGACTCTTTGAAAACAAGTCGAGTATTGTTCGGCCCCTGAGTTTCAGAGTTCAAAGCATTGCAACATCGCTTCACCTTCCCTTTAGTGAGGCGGCTTTGCTGAGGAGCCATGAGAGAATTGCGCCTTGGGACCTTCTGCCAATGTCTTGTGACTGGTCACTATCCAACTAAAAACAGTCATTTCTCCACTTGTTCTTCAGCAGGAGTTTGCCGATTTGGAACAAAAATACAAGGACAAGTCGCACTTTTACACTGATGGATCAAAAACATAAACTTTTGTGGGATGTGCGGTTTATTCAACTGCCTTCAGGAAAGTACAACTCCACACTTTTGCAAGTATTTTTACTGCTGAACTGTACGGCATTTTAATGGCTGTTGAGCACTTATTGGAGAACAATATCACGAAAGCAATTCTGTTTGTCGACTCCCAGAGTGTTCTTCTAGCCATTTAGTCCTTAGCAGACAGCAAGAATCTTCACGTGCAATATCTTCGGGTACGGTTAAACCGAGCACTTCAGCAAGGACACCTGATCAAATTCTGCTGGGTTCCGAGCCACGTGGGTTTTTTTGGCAAAGAGAAAGCAGACTTACTTGCTGGATCTGCAAAAGAGTGCCCAAAATTGCATCTTGGCTTGCCACACCAAGACCTGAAACCAATCATCCAGAAATCAATTATAAAGTCATGACAGTTGGATTGGGATATGGCGAAAGAGAACAAGCTTCATGTTATCAAGCCCCAACTGGGGGTGTCGGAGAGTTCCTTCCATAAAGACCGTCCGGCTGAAGTTCTCCTCTGCCGTTTAAGAATCAGTCATACCCGTTTGACTCATTTGCACCGGCTCTGTGGTGAGGATGTTAAATTTTGTGATAACTGTGGGAAAACGATGACTGTTTTGCACACACTGTGGCAATGCAAATCTTTAAACCAAGAGCGGCGATCTTGTTTTCCAGAACGTTTTCGAGATCACCCATATTTTCATCCATATTTTCTGCTTGGCGATCAACCATTGGTACAATTCAATCGAGTTTTAAATTTCCTTCATAAAACTGTCCTTTTACACCAGGTGTAGCTTGCAGTTCTTATA
Source organism: Ixodes persulcatus (assembly GCA_013358835.2). NCBI lineage: Eukaryota > Metazoa > Arthropoda > Arachnida > Ixodida > Ixodidae > Ixodes > Ixodes persulcatus. The sequence goes on along the minus strand of JABSTQ010005562.1, from coordinate 6,278 downwards.
GATTATACTCTTAAGCCCCTTGGAAAAACATTTGTTTGGCGCAATATGGACTAAGTTGATCTTGTGCCAAAAAACCCCAATCATCATCATTATCATCATCTTGCTCAATCAATTAACAACTGAAGTCAAACTGATATAATATTCTTGTACTTCGCAAAAGCATTCGACAAATTGTCTCATCCTAAATTATTTCTTAATATTAATACCATACTTAAGAACCCCATAATTACAAATTGGTTTTCTTCCTATCTTTCTTCGAGAGTTCAGTTTGTCGAGTCTGGAGAATATAAGACTAGCTTTGCACCTGTCCTCTCGGGAGTTCCACAGGGTTTTGTACTGGGACCACTATTATGTTTAATACTTATAGATGACCGCCGATTTTAGATTTCTATTCCATTGAAGCTGTTTGCAGACGACTGTGTATTTTATAATAAAATTGAAACCCAACAAGATCAAATCGAACTAAGCAAAAACCTCAGCAAAATTAATTAAACTATGGTCCGATAAGTTGCGGATGGTGTTAAATCCCTGGAAAACGGGGTTGATGATAGTAACACGAAGAAAGACATTTTTAAGTTATGAATATTTTTTTAGATGGCACTAAACACCCCCGTGTGGATGAACACAAATACTGAGGATTAGCAGTCACGAATGACTTACGATGGAACACTCGCATTAAAAAAGTCTCAGAAAAAGCTAACAAGACACTCTGGTATCTTAGAAGAAACATAGCTAGCGCCACACCAGAAATAAAAGAAAATATAGCGTATAAAACATTGGTGAGACCAGTTCTCGATTATGCGAAAATTGTTTGGGACCCATATACAAAAACCAATGCTACTACACTCGAAATGCTTCAGCGGCTTGCAGCTAGAGTCATCTTTAGTAAATATAATTGCACAGGTTCTCCCACTGATCTATGCTGTCGTGCCGAGCTCCCAGCTCTAGAATTAAGAACAAAGTGTGAACGTATAAAGTTTTTGTTCCTAATTTTTCAAGATTTAATTTGCATAAAAAATTTAATTACATGGACATACGCATTGGTGAATCCACAAGGCACCGTCATTCTATGTACATAAGAGAGCCGTCTGTTAGAAACGATTGCTTCAAGTATAGTTTCTTTCCTAGAACGATTGTTAAAAACGTCGAGAGCTTAGTACTTTGTCAAACGTCGTAGGTGTTGATTAATCACGATGCTTATCTGCTGTTCTACTCCCAACCTCAAAGTCCATTCCCATAAATTTTTCACTTTTTGTGTTGACGTTAATTTGTATAAGTGCTTCAGCACTTCGAATGCTGTGTCTTTGCCTGTCTAGTCAGCGAGTCATATAATAGCAACATCTTTCTTTCCTCGCGCTTTTTGTCGCGGCATGCAATAGTATTCTCGAAAAGAAGACGAAGTCTTGAGTTCGAGGAGCTTCTTTTTAAACTTCCCGCAGTTTTGGCTCGTTTTAAAAAGAACAGTGGCCATTCTAGGGCTCACAAGTTGCACAGGCGTGTATTACCACCACCGAACATGGCTGACTTCGACAGATCATCGTTTCTACCGGCACGTATACTGAAAATCGGCGCCCGAAGACCTGGGCTGGCGGTTAGGCCTCGAGTGGCCACACCTGGCCCCGGCGGAGAAAAGCAACCCGCGGCGGCAACGGATGAGGCTCTGCAAACGCCTACAGCAGACGGGAGAGCGCCGTCCTCGACGCCGCTCCACTCGCTGAGCCCTTTTGATGACACGTCCAGCTCACGATTGAATTCAGTCATGGCTTCCCTTGCCCAGCAACCAGCTACATCACCTGACGCCCTCATAGAACAGGCTCAAGACATGGATTCTCAGGAGTCTCTACCTGGAGGAGCGAGCCGGCATTCTTCCTGCCCAACCTGGACGGCGGACGACACGCTGGAGATTCCACCACCCAAAAAGGTGAAGGCCGCCCCGGTCCCCTCCATTAGTCCTCACCCGACCCCCTCTCCTGATCGATCATTCCGCGTACACATTAGACCAACCGTGAGGCTCGATGTCACCGCCGTTCCCACAAAATGCATACAACATGTTATTGACCAGTACCTTGGCACTCGAGGCTATCAAGGGTTCGTGGTACACAAGGCCTCAAACACCATAACTGTGCACCTTGCATCCACAGAAGACGCCGATAAGATCTGCGCAATTAGCCGAATCCCGAACCCCACCGACTCTTGTGCTACGATCATACAGGACTTAAAATCCCAGACCCACACCGTGCTCGCAGTTCGCCGCATGGGCGCTAGCACGACTTACCTTGTCACGGTACAAGGGCCTCAGACCCTACCAGAAAATTTTTATTATAACGGATGTATTGTACGCCCGAAGCTCTACCGGCCCCGTGCTGTGTATTGTTATCGGTGCTATCAACTGGGGCACCTGCAAAAGTATTGTCCAAAAGCAACCGTTGACCCTGAAAGGACAACACCAGAGGGCCAGCCACGCTACCGATGCGGCCTCTGCAAGACTAATGAACACCCCTTAGCGAAAAGTAGCTCAATTCTAGTATACTTCTGCTGTGCTTATTATGCATACTACCCCTGTAATAATTTTGTGTTAAATTGGCCGATCTCGAGTATACTCGCCGATGATAAAAGCATACAATTAGTATGCTTGCAGCTCTTTTTCGGGATAGTTTCCAGGACACTCCGTGCATACTGCTAGAAACAGTTAGCATACCTTGGGTGTGCTCCCAGCATAATTCCAGTGATCTGTAAGCTGGTGAGCTTATTCTGCTAAAAGGGCACTTGAAGCACCCGATAACGAGAATTTAATGTAAAGGCAAAGAAATTATATTAAGTGGTACACTGAAATGAGAATGTAAAAGAAATTGCTAGCGGTGGACACAAACCTAGTCTCCATCACAGGGAATGGAAGTTTATGCCAATGCTGGCAATTCGTTTTACAGAAGGTTCACATTTCAGTATTCCACCGAATATAGTTTCTTTACCAGTACATTTCCATGTGCACTGTCAGAAACGGGGAGTGGAACGATGATGCCCCGTTGCACTATGATTGCGAAGAGAAGTATGAATGCATGCACTCAAAGATTTAACGGAGAAACTTTATTTATAAATAAGTTGATATACACCTTATATACATGAATAGAAACATTTTTTTAGGTTGCCTTGAACCTATCCATACAGGGTTAAACAAATATATATCTCAAACAGGTTGCTACTACTGTTAAGAAACCTAAATTTTCTAGAAAAAAAGGTCACAAGAAAGCTCATCGCCACCTTTACAATCAGAAAAGCCAAAAAAGTTAGAATTTGCTTTTCAGAGGCATTATCAGTTAGTACATAGCTGCATACTTATTGATGATGTCTTCCTCACAGGTTGCAAGCACTTTTATACCGTGTTTTCTATTAGGTAAATCTCGTAATGCTGCTCGTTAAAACAACTACAAACTTGTGGAGTGCTAACAGAAAATTAGGCCTCTATTTTTTTTATACAAATAATACCTTTCAGGGCGATTTCACAAAACAAAATCTGTTAAAAGAAAAACACACCACATCGGCTTTTGTAATTTTAAGTGGCATGGTGTACAACACTGCAAACATTGTAGTAGATGTCATTTGGTTAAAAAAAAAGCTTGTCTTTACTTTGCACTTTTTACCTGTGCCACTTCAAACAATAGGTAAGAAAAAAAAAGTTGGAATGCCAGTTCCTTTATTTCTTCCGTAAAAAAGGTCCTTTAAAAGACCAAACGACACGGAAAATTCAAGTAAAAACCTTTGAGCTTCGTTTGGTTATAAACGAGTTTCGTGTAATAAAACGCTCTTCTTACTCGGCGCTTGTTATGACTGTTGCCTTCATGCAACAGAACAAAAGAAAGTAAAAGAATTTGCTTTCTTGTGGCGGGCGAACAGTTTTCTTTTTTTTTGTTTCGTGAAGTTGCATGATGTACCGATTGTTTTGGTAAGGTTAAATGCCAATTTTCGTAGTATAGTCAGATACAACTAAAGCCAGGGCGAGGAAAACGAAGGGTGGCAAGGAGGAAAAAGGCTGGACGGTGCAGAACGGAAAGGGAAACCTCTCCTCCTCCCTACGTTCCGTTGGCTTCCTTCTCACCAGCCTTCATTTCCCTCGCCCTGCTCTTGAGCTGTATCTGACTATAACGTTAACTGCCAGTTTTGGCAGTAGTAGCACAAAAGTCAACCATTTTAAATGTCTGAAAGAGACATTTCAGTGCCATTTAAATAATAAAAAAGCTTCACTCCGCACTGCTTCGTTTCTTCTGCAAGGCTGCATTGTTACACTTTCGCCACAGGAAGGACCGCACGGTTATAACATTTCCATCCTTGAACTTGCCCATGATGTGAGCTGGAAAGAAAGAACAATCTTAAAGCTGCTCTGATAATATAATTCAAATAAACCAGGGAACTTCTACTTTACACATCCTCGTGTCACTGTTCCACTGATGTTCCCAAAAATGACATCCCAAAAGTGACCACGTGGGCCTCCACATTGAGGAGGACAAACAGTATCCCCTTTCAGGCAAATCAGGTAACAAACCTACAATGAGCACAAAACAACAGGCAATGATTCTTCCAACATCTATTTATATTTTATGAAGTTGCTGCATAGGACAAGGTGTAAAAGGTAAATTCTAGATCAGGGGTTCTCGAACGATATATATCTTGAACACTCATTTCTCTTGGGAGGTATCATGGCCGGCTTGCTGAAACAAGCATCTCAGCTGAGTCTGGATGAACGAATGCACAACCGAGGCTAGCACAAGTGCGAAGTGGAAACCTCGGTTTAAACCCAGGCATCCAAGAACTTCAGGCTTGACAGGCTTTCTTCCACTCAATCTCAGGTGAGACACTGATTCGAGCAAGCCATGAAGAACCTTGTTCTCAGCATTGCGGCAATAAAACAGTGCAGAGGCTTATACACCTTATAAGAATTAACAATTAAAGGAGCACTGAATAAATTTTGAGGCCATTTTTTCAAAATATAGTGGTGCAGTTAAAATACATTAATGTCGCAGATGACAAAATTGCTTAGTTTGCATGTGAGAAATTGGAATATGTGAAAACGTTTTTTTCCTTGCCTTCTTCTACAGAAGTAACATGTCTGCTTCCCAGTCACATTAATGTGATAACAGACGATCTGTCATCTCCCCCAAGCACCCCAGTAGGGTCACACATCACAAAACACCATAGATGGGGAAGGGGTAAGAGGAGGTCCCGACACTTCGGGCCACACCCCTGGCTACGTGTCTGGTCTTTGACGAGCCGAAAGAAATCATATCACATTTGAAGAAAGTTTATAGAGTCACAGGGTGCCCCCCAGCCCCCATCTGAGAGGCTCCTCCCCCATCCTGCACGGAGTACCAGCTGAGCTGAGAGCAGCGTTTGACCCAAGCGTTTAACCTCAGCGAAGCGTGTGATAGACACGCAAGCCACCGCGGCCACCACGTCATGGTGCTGACAGTGTGGAGCAGTCGACGGCCAGGCATTCACCTTCAAATCGAAGGCGGGTGTACACCAGTCATTGCAGAATTTTTACTCAGTATATTCCAAAGCTTTCAACTTCTGCTACCTTTGCTGGCTGCAGATTCACATTCTGTAACTCTTAAATACACAAGTCGTCAAAAGGCATCTATTGGGAAGCCTTTAAAAACCTAAAACATCCAAACGTATTCAAATCTAACATACTACCAGTTCTGATACGCCTCCCTGATACGCTGGGGGTGCTGTGACAACGGGCTGCTGCAGGGCTCTCACAAGACGAGGAAGCTGTGGTAAAAAAAAGATTGACAGAAATGCTGAGCAGCAGGCATGCTGGAATATGACTGCTGACTACCATTATTCCTCTAAAGTGTCTTCCACTGCAAAATGCACAAGCCACATGAGGAAGCAAATCTGTATTCCAGCACCCAGAACAACTCCCTCCTCAGCACCGCCGCAGGGTACAGAACTTGACATGTCATGTTGCGAGGCATCCCCCCCCCCAGAAAAAAGATACGTCAAGCAGACTGATCTGCAGGCAAACTGGAGGTTGCTACGCACCATCAGCTGCACACGTGCTGTTTCTGGGCTGTTTATAGTTACCATTATGTGAGACTGTTGAGGCATCTGGCAATATTATTTGACTGGGACAAAGAACACAGGACGATATAATTGAGGCAACGACAACATGGGTAGTTGGTAGAAACACGTGAAGGTGAGCGACATTGGAGTGCTGCTAAACACGAAGAAACAAGCTGGGTCGCAAAGCTGAGCCAAGGCACACTCGATTCCTCATACCA